>WBMZ01012228.1:98629-115692 GCA_013400975.1 Atrichornis clamosus
GGCAGCTCTGGGGGTCTCACCTGGGCAGAGGGGCAGAATCCCCCCGTCCCTGCTGCCTGCACTGGGGATCAGCCCAGGGCACGGGTGGGCTCTGGGCTGCAAGGAATAAAGAAAGAAAAAAAAACTGGAGAAAAGCAGGATTTTCTCCCAGAGCCAGCTCAGCTCTCTTGTGGTGGGACCCATCTCTGCTCTCTGTCAGAGCACCCTTCTCCCAGAACCACTTCCCAACATGTCCTGACTTAACTCAGCCCAGGGCACACTTTCTGGTTAGCAGGGTGAATTGGGGTATCAGTCAGCAAAAGCTCAGCTCAGTTTTCTTGCTGGAAAGCTGACTTGGTCTTGCACTTGAGCTCCTCTGTACTTTAATTTCCTAATTAATGACTTTCTTCCTAGGAAGCAAAGTATGAATCCAAGGAAACAGATGATGGTCACATCATGTCCCTGTGTTGTCCATCCCAGGTAGGACAGGCAAGGTTAAATCAGTGCAGTGTGATATTGGCTTGTGTGAAACTTTGCCCAAATTAAGAATAATGAGGAAGTGCTGTCTGCTTCTGTTAAAAATGCACCTCCAGGCAGTGGTGAATGTGTCCCTGTCAGCTCCCAGCTTCTCCTGCCTCACCTGTGTCTATTCTCCCTCTTCTTTATTTTCACAAGGTAAAATGGGAAAGGGAATAAGGAAATGAAACCTTCTGACCTCACCTGGAGCCGGTGACACGGGTGCACTCAGGTGGGATCTCTAGTTTTCTGACCAGATTACTTCTGCATATTCAACTTCTTGCTTACAACTGAACCCTTGGGAGGCAAAGACCTTCTTGAATATTCATGGCAGAAGTCCTTGGAACGCCCTGAACTTGCATACCTAATCAGGTGATATATTTGCCTTTTTAATCCCTCCTGACCTTCTTCCCTATGTAAATTAGACAATTTGAAAGCATCTACTTCAGCACCGGATAGGAGATCCAGCTGATTCCTCTTACAGTAATTGCACTGCCTCTTCCCAAAGTTTCTGGGAAAAATCCTCAATCTTAAATCTCACTTGGCTGCGCTATGCCCTTGACCACTAATAAATTAGTTTTAGCCCACTTCTGTTTCCTTTGAAGGGAACCTGCATCTGCATTTTTTGACTCAATCCCAGACCTGCACAAATTACACCCCAGGGCTGTGCAGAAAATGGTTTTAAAGCATTTTCTGACAGGTAAGAGACCAGCTCTCCATCACACTCATCTTTAGGAGCTCTTTCCTTGGAATTCTGTGAAACATTGTTCCAGTAGGAACATCCCTAATGCCGTCTTCGATATCCCAGAATGGTTTGGATTGGAAGGACCTTAAAGCCCATCCAGTCCCACCCCTGCCATGGGCAGGGACACCTCCCACTGCCCCAGGCTGCTCCTAGCCCCATCCAACCTGGCCTTGGACACTTCCAGGGATCCAGGGGCAGCCACAGCTTCTCTGGGCACCCTGTGCCAGGGCCTCCCCACCCTCACAGGGAACAATTCCTTCCCAATATCCCATCTATCCCTGCCCTCTGGCATTGAAAGCCATTCTCCGTGTCCTGTCACTTCATTCCTCATCCAAAGTCCCTCTCCAGCTCTCCCGGAGCCCCTTTAGGCTCTGGAAGGGGCTCTCAGCTCTCCCTGGAGCCTTCCCTTCTCCAGGCTGAACACCCCCAGCTCACTATACTAATTTTAGTAAGTAGAAATAATAAATAAAAAAAATCAACCTGCGAAAAGATGAACAGGAGACAAAACAGTTGTGGAATGATTGGTGCGTGTTGAGATTTGGACTAAAAATGGCACGTCTCAGCCTACTTCGGGCAAGGTTCTGCTGTCGTGGAAGATGACTTCAGCCCTGACACTGATTTTATTATCCACTCCAGTGAAACAGGGCGTTGAGTTACGTGGGTTAGCTGTGGTTGTAGGAGACAGACTCTATAGGAACTGCAGTGCTTCCTTCTTTTACTCTCTTCTGAGTAAAAATTTGGAACTGGAATCACTTTTTGATGCCCTTAATCCTGAGAATATGAAGTTTTGTACCGTGTTGCTCAGCTGAGATGTGAGGATGTTGGGACAGAGCTTTGTTGCCTGAGGCCGTGTTCAGAGAGTCTCCTGTTGTGCCAGTGGTATGAAATACTCATGGAATCATTGGGGTTGGAAAAGCCCGCCAAGTCCATCGAGCCCAACCATTCCCCAGCGCTGCCAAGGCCACCCCTGTCCCCTGTCCCCAGGTGCCACACTGAATCCCTCCAGGGATGGGGACTCACCACTGCCCTGGGCAGCCTCTGCCAGGCCTTGACCACCTTTTTCCTTGCAGAAGTTTCCATTAATATCCAACCTAAACCTCCCCTGGTGCAACTTGAGGCCCTTTCTTTTGTCCTGTCCCTGTTCCCTGGGAGCAGAGCCCAACTCCCTCCTGGCTGCCCCCTCCTGTCAGAGAGCTGGAGGTGGGAATTCAATTCCCTGTAATCCTGATGGGGTTGTACCTCATTCCAAGAGATGGTCCCCAGGCAGTCAGCAGTTGTAATTTTCTACTGAAAAAGGCAGCGATTCCTTGAGCTAGGAAAGGATAAATTCCAGTGCAAGCTGCTCCCGAGACACACTGGCTGGAATAAAGGGTGGAAGTGGGACAATAAGGAACTGGAATATGGAACTAGCTTGATTTTGCACCACTGAGTGCCAGGAATGCTGCAGGGCTGAAGGAGATGATGAGTGCACAGGGTTTGGGAAGGACCATTCTCAGAGAGACGTTCCAAGATTCCCCTCATTTTCCTGCGCCAAAAGCCAACAAGAATTCCGGGAGATGGGTAAAGGGAATGTTTGTTGAAAAAGTGGGATGAAAATCATTAAGACATATCAACAGGCTGCTGAAAGGGTGGAGGGTGGCTTGAAGATGAAGGGAGGTAAAATGTGAGGTGGAAGTTTGGAAAGAAGATAAAGCACCGAAGTTGCAAAAAGCTAAATGAGGTAATTTGTGCCATTTATAAAACTTCTGTGCTCTTGCAGTAGCTTCAGGAGGACTTTGTGATTGTGCTGAAGCTCTTCAGATCTTCACTTTCATGTTCTTTTTCATAATCTCTTTATCTTTTGATTTACCAACACCAAAAGGATCCTGCCAGGCTGTTTGAAACCATAAAAAAAGAAGTTTCCCTGTTTATTGACCTCTACTTGAAAGCTGGAAACCGAACTTCAATTTCTTAGATGTTTTCCTCATTTCACATCCTATGTTATCATAAACATTTGTCTTTCAAGCGTGGGACAGGCTGAGAGCCTAAGAATTTCCAGCCTGGAGCAGGTCCTCACAGCTCACCTGGTTCCTCCTCTCCGTGGCAGGACCCTGGACGTGTCCAAGGCCAGGTTGGACAGGACTTGGAGCAACCTGGTCTAGTGGAAGGTGTTCCTTCACATGGCAGGGGAGGAATGAGATGAGCTTTGGGGTCTCTTCCAACCCAAATCAGTCTGGGATTCTGTGAAGAAGCATTTCTTACATCTTTTATTTTCATGAAGTGCTGCGTTGTTCAGTTTTGTGCAAGACTGAATTTCCTGGCCGGTCGCTCCCTGCTCCTGTCCACACCTGCTGTAGGACATGGCTTGAATTTCATCTTTCTCTGATGTCTCTCTCTCATCTCCTTTTGAAAATGAGCTGCCCTTCCCAAATCCCAATTAGTTTTGCAATACTGGAGAGCCTGGCACCAGGTGGGGTATCTGGAGGAGAGCAAAGCAGGGAGGAATAGGCAGGAGTTTTCCATGCCTCTCCTTAGGCACTGTCAGATCTTCTTTGCTCCCGTGGACCCCGCTTGCTCATGGAGCAGATGTTTCTCTTCATCCTGGCACTGCAAGCACCCATCCCTCTCCTGAGTGGATGTAGTTCATGTAGTTCATTTAGTTCACTTCGTTCATTTAGTTCATGGAATCCCAGAATACTCTGGGTTGGGAGGGACCTTAAAGATCATCCAGTTCCAATCCCCTGCCCATGAACACTTCCCACTATCCCAGGCTGCTCCAAGCCCCGTCCAACCTGGCCTTGGCCACTTCCAGGGATCCAGGGGCAGCCACCGCTTCTCTGGGCACCCTGTGCCAGGGCCTCCCCCCCCTCACAGGGAGGAATTCCTTCCCAATATCCCATCTATCCCTGCCCTCTGGCAGTGGGAAGCCATTCCCTGGGTCCTGTCCCTCCATCCCTTGTCCCCAGTCCCTCTCAGCTCTCTTTGGAGTGTTTTTCCCAATATGTGTTATTTTACACCTGTCACTAGTGGGTTTTGTTGGTTGTCATTTGCTGATTCACCAACTTTGTACAGGGGTTTTTTCCCCCCTTAAATTCCTTGTGCTCTCTGGTCTGACTGATGATGCTAATATATTAACTAGCAGGTTTCCTATTTCCCTACTCACTTTTCATTATTAATCCATACATCAAACAGTTTTCACGGGTTCGGTTTTCTGCCATAAGTTAATAGAGGCGTGGTGCTGCCCTGGATTAATGCAGAATAAATTACAGAGTGTCCTCCCTGAGGCAAGTGATCCTTGATATCACAGCAAGAGCACAACTCAGTTCCAGTGGGAGACAGACAGAACACCCTGTCCAGGACACGGAGCCGGGGTCAGCTCAGGCAACGAGCCTTTCCCCCAATTTAAACTGGCAGGGAGCTGATATCTTTTACTGGAAGTGCCCAGTGATAGCAGCAGAGGATGTCTGGAACATTTGGTGGCTGGATCCCACGGGAAGGGATGAGGATGCTGCAGAGGGCAAATTCATCAGTTTGGAGTTTAACTCCCTTTGTCTGGTCTCGTTCCTTTATCCCCTGCCAAAGATTAACTTAAATACATTCTCATTTCACTCTTATTTTATTTTCTTTCCTGCCAGACAGTCTATACTCAATTCCCAGTTAATTTTCCAGAGGACATGCAGCTTCTTGGACAGGGAGTAAAAGTCTCCTGATGTCCAAGTCTTGCATTGAATCATAAAGCTCCATTTGGTGTAATTTTCTGGCAGGTGTAACTCACTGTGGGAATTCAGTTTGTGGTTTGGGTCCTTGGGTCTAAGACAGCCCTTTCCTTTAAATCAGTAGGATCTGGCTCTGACTGGCAGCTCAGCCCCTCTCTCATTACTCCTCTCTGGCTTATTTACCTTTTTCATTAAGCTTAGGGGTAGAACTGCCCACATAAAGAAAACCTAAAGAGTGACTTAGCTTCAACAGGACTGATGAAAGCTATTAGCACATTCTAATTTAGCACCTATTAGCAGACAAATGAGCCCACGCTGCCTCCGTGCTCTTCCTCCACCACACTCTTCATTCCCTGCGTCGCTTCCAATTACAGGAGCTCCTGGACACCACTGAGAGCACAGTGCCCAAAATCAGTCCAGCACCTCCGAGCACCCAAATCCAGGTGGAAAATAGGCCTTCTGTCTCATATATATAAACCTGTGCTTGTTGGAATTGCAAATGTGGAATAAAAAGATACCATTCCAGGGGAGAGAAGAGGGAAGCAGCAGGATCTGAAGTGCAGAAGAGGAGTAGAGAAAGCATAAAATAGCAATTATTAAACAATTCTGTGTCAGAAACTCTCTGGGCAATAAGTCCTAGAATTACTTCATTTGGAAGGACTCTGTGCAGCTCTTTTTTACCTCAGCCCCCGACTCAAATCAAGCCAACTTCCAAGTTAGACTCATGTCCAGCTGAGTTTCAAATGTAGCCAAAAAAGGGTATTTCCATCCCCTCTCTGGGCCCACCCTCGCTGTGGGTGCACTTTATCCCAGGATTGGCTTGAATTTTCCTTGCTGGTGCCTGTGCTCCTTGCACACGATGCTTTTGCTGGCCCCACCTCCCTTCTCTCTCCCAGCAGGAAGCTCCAGGTGGCTCTGAGGTCTCCAGCTGGAGCAGAACCCCGTCTTCCCCTCACACTTCATGTGCTCCAAGCCTTGGGAGTGCCAGTTTGACTATGGACCACCTGCAATTACCCTTCCAGGCTGACGATCCAGGCAGTTTTCCCCCCATCCAGTCAATAATTCCCTGCTGCTGGGACAGACCATGCTCAGAGATGTGCTGTGGTCAGGGTCACTTGTTAGTGAAGGCAGTCAGGTCCTGGGTGTGATTTGTGCTTCACAAATCCATGCTGGCTGTTCCCAATCACTTTCTTATCCTTCATGTGCCTGGCTACGGTTTCCAGAAGGATTTACCTCATGGATTTCTGGGCAGGGAGCGAGGCTGACCGGGCTGGCATTTCCCTTTCTGAAGGGAGGTGTGATGTTGCCCTTTTCCCAATCACCAGGGACATTCTCCATCATCGGGACTGTTCGGAGGTGACAGAGGGTGGCAGTGACACCAGCCAGCTCCCTTGGCACCCTCAGAACATCCATCTGGCACCAGGGACTTGTGTTCCACGTTGTTTAAGTGGTCTCTAATTTATCCATCCTCTGTCCACAGTTGTACTTCACTCTCCAGGCTCTGCTGTCCCAGACCCAAGGGCAGCTTTCCATGGGATGCCACTGAAGAAGCCAAAGTCTATTGAACTGTAAATTCACATATTTCCCAGTTTTGTTCCTCTCTCCTGCCATGGTAGCATGGCATTCCTGCTCTTCCCCACAGCCAGTCCTGTAGTGTTGCCTACATCATCAAACCACTTCACTCCCCTGGTTCTCCAAGATGTTCTCCATATTCTCCTCCAGATCCAGGGCATCCATTCAGCCTGCATGTGCCACCACCCTGTGACATTAAAGTGTGATGGGAAGTGCACTCCTGACCTGGGAGAAGGCACTGGTGTCTGCACATTTGTCTCTGGATTACTTGGAGTAACTGTATTTCCTGCTCCCTGTAGTGTCTGTCTTCCCCCCTGTGAACTCCTGAGACATCCAGTAATGTGAAGCTCATTCCCATGGGAGAGGAGGTCAGGGACAGCATCCAAGCCAGGCAGGGAAGGTGAGATGGATGGAGAAGGTGTACGTGGAGCTGCACCAGGGCTAAACACTCCGAGGGTCGCAGTGATCCACACTTGGATGAGCATTTCAGTAATGTGAAAAGTGCAGGTTTGGGTGAAGCTGAGGGAGGATGTGGTGGAGCTTGGCCAGAAAATAACTCCTGACAGGAAAAGCTCTCTGGGGCTATTTAAAGATGCAGGTTTGGCTTCTCTGGTTTTCACTGTTTTGTGGTGTTAATTTGTTTTGCTGTTGATGCCTGACTGATGTCTCGCAACGCCTACTCTGGAGACTCTAAAATTAATTCCTAGTAGGGTTTGTTTTGTAGAATCCCAGACTGGTTTGGCTGGGAAGGACCTTAAAACCTATCCAGTCCCACCCCTGCCATGGGCAGGGACACCTCCCACTATCCCAGGGTGCTCCAAGCCCCGTCCAACCTGGCCTTGGACACTTCCAGGGATCCAGGGGCAGCCACAGCTTCTCTGGGCACCCTGTGCCAGGGCCTCAGCACCCTCCCAGGGAACAATTCCTTCCCAATATCCTACCCATCCCTGCCCTCTGGCAGTGGGAAGCCATTCCCTGTGTCCTGTCCCTCCATCCCTTGTCCCCAGTCCCTCTCCAGCTCTCCTGGAGCCCCTTTAGGCTCTGGAAGGGGCTCTCAGCTCTCCCTGGAGCCTTCCCTTCTCCAGGGGAACACCCCCAGCTCTCCCAGCCTGGCTCCAGAGCAGAGGGNGCTCTCCCAGCTCCAGAGCAGAGGGGCTCCAGCCCTGGGAGCAGCTCCGTGGCCCCCTCTGGACTCTCTCCAGCAGCTCCACGTCCTCCTGCTGTTGTTTAACATAGATGGGTGATTTTGGGGTGTACTTTTAATAAATGTCAAGGCCGACACGTGTTGATCTTGTCCCATCAAATAATATCTTTCCAAATGTGATATTTTCCTTGATGGTTCTCTAGATGTGCAAAACTTCAGCTTCTTCACTGAATTTTTGAGGGATTTTTCCCTTCCTTCCTGAGAAAACTGTCCAGGAATAGAGCACAGAGTACTAAAGGCAGCTTGATGTTTGCTGTGTTCAGTTCATTTGCTGGAAGCACCTGGTGGCCATTTAGGAAAGGGATAAACGTGGCAGCTTCTGTCAAGCCCGAAAGGAGACACGATTGGGGCAGAATTGACAAGTCCTGTTTCACCAGCCATCATGTGTCACCATGCCTTGGTGAACAACATCAAGAGGAGAGTTCTTGGTTATGATGTGGGTAGAGATATTATTTATTTGCACTGGCTCAGAGTGGTTTCAGCTGCTTGAAAACACAGCGAGATGAATCAGGCCTGTTGTTTAACTCTTTCCCAGCTGGGCTCTTCCCAAGGATTATACAAATACACTTTTGATTAAAATCAAAACTTGATTGAATTTATTATCCCTAGGGGGGTGGATAAGCAAAGTTTATTGGTCCTGCTTGGGAGACACAGGGTGATGTGGAGTGGAATGAGTGGCTCATGTGTTGCACAGTCCAGTGCCCATCACGGCACTGATGCTCTTCTAAAAACCCCGTGCGAATTCCATATAAAGTGTGAGTTCAAACCATTTTTTTTTTTTAAAGCAGAATTGTAAAAGCCAAGAAAAACTCCAAGCCTCTCATTTAGTCTTATCATGGAGCCTTTTTGCGTGAAGGAAGCTGGTGGCTTCTCCTTGAATTGTCTGGCTCTTTTTCCAAGCAGTTCCCTCTCTCTGTAGCCAAAGTCACGTGTATCCAAGATGGAGCTGTAGGACATGGATGTCTTGCATGAATGAGAATAATCTCACAGATGGGGGAAGGCTGGGAGTGAGATAAAAATTGCAGTATTCTTTTTTTTTTTCTTAATTCTGAAGGACGACGGAACTTCATTATCCAATCTGCTTAAAATTGAATGACCTAATGAAATTTCACACCCACTAAATTTAATCATGGATTACTCATGTGGGATTTGAATCAGATAAAAAGGATGCTTCAGATATTTGGTAGCAATTGCATAAGGTAATAAAAAATCTGCAGTGTTCTTTGTCCTTTTCAGCAAATGTGAATTGCTTGACCTACTTTTCTTTTCTTTACTTTTTTCCATTCTGCTTTTTTTTTTTCGTTATTCATGACCCCGACTTCCTCCTGGGCATCACTGAATAGTCAGTCCCACACTCGTGTACGAGCCAGTGGATCTCAGGAGTGCTTCCTCCTGGGTGTTGGGCATGCGGGGTGGGTTCTTGCTTTTGCTGCAGCAGTTTGAGGCTGAGAAAAGAAAGAAAGATTTCAGAATCAGTATCTTAGCTCGTGTATTAAAAGGCTGGTAAGAGGATCGTGTTTGGGGCAGGTGAGGGTGGGTGATGGATTAAGGTTCTGCTCAGGGCTCTGTGGCTGCTGAATGATCTTTTGCAGATCACTTTACCCCTCCCAGTCTTCCCTGGGTGGGTTTTACCCCTCCAAGCCTTTCCTGGGGGGATTTAGGTGGTGTTTGGCTCACAGGGATGTTCTGACCCCCAAGAACTGACAGTGCCTGGAGGAACCCTGACACAACACCCACTCTGTGCTTACAACCTGGGGCTTTCCCTCCTTCACTGTGTTCCCTGCAGCGCCCACCAAATGGTGAGGAGGGTTCTGGAAATAGCAGTTCTCCTGTATATTTGGTGGGACTTTGGGATTTGGGGCTGTTCCTCAACGCCTACTTCAGGCAGCACCCCAGGCACGGAGCAAACGCAGGCCTTGCCCCAGAGCCCCAGAGGAGTGGAGCCTGGAGTCACTTTTGGGAAGTGCACAGTCAGAGGAGCCTTTGGGAAGAGATGTTGGCTATTCAGGAGGACTTCTGGATTTTCCTAGTGGGAAATGGAGCACACAAAGTTGCTTTTTGACATGCCCTGAGTGAGTAGCACAAGCAAGGCTGGGCTGCTGGGGGACCACGGAGTTGGTGCCTCACTGCTGAAAAAGGGTACGTGAGGATTAGGTGATGGAGAACCTTGAAATAAACACAAATTCCTTACTTTTGGTGGAGAAAAGGGAGATGGTCGAGTTGAGTAGGCACGTGCTGAGGAAATGACCTTTCTAGCAGTGTTTGGAGTAGGCAGTGGTGGAATAGCAAAGCTTTAGTCAAAGTTGGAGGAAAAATATTGTGGTAGTGGAGATGTGAGATGCTCTGGCTCCTGGATGGATGGGGAAGGCTGTGCTTGAGGATGTTATGCACAAAGAGTTTGGAATCTCCCCCTGCAATTGAGCACAGTGAAGAAGTTGTAAGTGCAAGTGACAGGGAAGCTGCTGGAAGTCGATGGAGAAAACTCCCCGTCTTCTCTCTCTGAGAGCTTCAGCTGAGGGATTGGCATCCCTGACAGCCGTGAAGAGATGCCAAGCTGAAATGATGTTTGGACAGGATGGGTCAGGTCCATAGGAGACACCGCTTGAGTTTTCTGTTTGGGAGTAAAGAGCTTTAAATTCCACTTCAGGAACAGCAGAACTTGGAGAAACCACTTTTTGCTTAGGAGCCTGAGTGTCCACAGTAAAACCAAGTCAGTGGAGGGATGTCTCAAGGTGGAGACAGAAATAGGCTCTGTTGTCAGATCTGTCCTGCTTTTGGCAGAATGATTATTGCAAAGCTTGCATCGTCCCTGCCTGGTGTCCACTGGGTGCCCTTCATCCTCAAAAGAAAAAAAAGGATAAAAGCAGCTTCTGCCTTGTCCACAGGCATATAAAATGATCCATCAACAGACTGAACAGAGGTTTCATCAAGGAATAGGAAATCTCATCACAGCTGGATTACCCACAAGCTTCAGGGCTCTTCAAGGTCAGAAAGTAGTTAAGTTGTGTAGAGCAGTGGGAAACCAGGGACTGAGGGCTCTGCAGGCACGGGGGAGCTGCTGGGTTTGACTCCTGTCTTCAGCTTGTGGCCCACGACATTTTTGTTCTTATAATCCCTTCCCATGAGCACTTTCCAGTCTTGGAGAGGGTTTTTTTTTTGCCAGAATTAAGGGAATTTTCTGTTGAGTGGAAGCAAAGGTGACGTTGAGTTCTTAAAGGTGTTCTGTGGTATTTACAAACACCTTGATGTACCTGGCTGGTGGTGAGAGCTTTTCCCACATTTCTCCATCACCCTGCAGGATGATGCTGGGGCTTTTTCTAATGGAAAGCTGTAATTTTTGTTGACTTCTCTATGTGCATGTCTGGGAACGGTGGCCGTGGTGGGCTGGAAGGATTTCTGGCCGTATTCATCCAGGGATGTGCATCTCCTGCTGCAGGAACTGTGACTTCCACCACACTGTCAGGGATCTGGAGTGACCAGATGGAGCGTGTCCAGGGAAGGGAGTGGCGCTGGGAAGGGGCTGGAGCAGCAGGAGCCGCTGAGGGAGCTGGGAAAGGGGCTCAGCCTGGCGCAAAGGAGGCTCCGGGGGGCCCTTCTGGCTCTGCACAAGCCCCTGACAGGAGGGGGCAGCCAGGGGGGGTTTGGGATCTGCTCCCAGGGAACAGGGACAGGAGGAGAGGAAATGGCCTCAGGCTGTGCCAGGGGAGGGGCAGGGGGGATACTGGGAAAATTCCTTCCCCAGAAGGGCTGCCCAGGGCAGTGCTGAGTCCCCTTCCCTGGAGGGATTTAAAGCCGTGGGGATGTGGCACTGGGGACTTGGGGCAGGGGGGCCTTGGCAGTGCTGGGGGAATGGGTGGACTGATCATCTTTGACCTCTTTTCCAACATAAACCATTCCGTGATTTTATGAACCAAAAGCAGTGTCTTTGGATCTGTTCACTGCTACCAGTGACAACAAGTCTCCTCTGCTGCCAGTTTCTCAGGGAAAAAAATAATCAGTGGTTGAAATCAGATCAGTGCCAGTCACAGACTGTACAGCCTCTGTAAAAACCACTTGTAAGGCCAAAGAGTGAAGGCAGTGATGGATCAGAGGGAGCTGAGGCTCACACAAGGAATTGTTGATCCTGGATACAGGGAAGATTTTTCTTCCCTTTTCAGTCTCCTGCTAACATCCCCTGCCCCCCTTCACCTGCAGAGTTCATCCCTCTGCTTGGGAGACACCCCTGCCTGTCTTCACTTGCCATGTGCTGCTGGATTTACTGTTCAATGTAAAAGCAAAACACGAGGCTGTGACTGCCTGCATGGAATGCAAATTCTTCGTATGTGTGGTGTGCAAAGGATGTTCCTCTGCTGAGGCACCCTTGGAGCTGCTGGTAGGAGGACCAGGGCACTGGGAAATGGCAGAGGGTGGGGTGTCCACGTTTGGTAGGGACATTTCAAAGCCATGAAATCACAGGATAGACTGTGTTGGAAGGGATCTTTAAAGGTCATCTAGTCCAACCACCCCACCACGGGCAGGGACACCTCCCACTATCCCAGGGTGCTCCAAGCCCCGTCCAGGCTGGCCTGGGACACTTCCAGGGATCCAGGGACAGCCACAGCTTCTCTGGGCACCCTGTGCCAGGGCCTCCCCACCCTCACAGGGAGGAATTCCTTCCCAATATCCCATCTATCCCTGCCCTCTGGCAGTGGGAAACCATTCCCCCTTTGGCAGTGGACCAGCATAGAAAATGAAATTCAAGTGAGAGTCTAGGGAAAATCGTCATAAATCCATCATCATAGAATGGTTTGAGTTGGTGGCTTTCATGGAATCCCAGACTCCTTTGGGTTGGAAGGAACCTGAAAGTTCATCCAGTTCCAGTCCTGCCATGGCAGGGACACCTTCCACTAGACCACATTGCTCCAAGCCCCGGCCAACCTGGCCTTGGACACCTCCATGACCGGAGCCTAAAAAATGTGGCAAGTGGTGGAAGGAGGAACAGCCGGAGCTGTGGAAGAGGGGAGAGTCTGGTCTGCTGGAGGGGATGGAGGAAGCAGCAGCGACACTTTGAATGGGTGCTTTGAAATATGCTTGGAGTTAATTTTATCCAGAAGCATTTGACATGAATTTAGATTTGAAATCAGCGTTTGCTCATTACCGAGCGACTGATGAATGCCAAGTCAGGTCATTACTCTTGGAGTGGGATTTTATCTTCTCCCATTATCTGGGGTTGCTCAGATCCTCTTCATTCATAGTTGTCTTCTCTGGATATAATTGTGTTTAAGCAACTAAGATACTAAATGAGGTGTTGATAACGAGAAGGATTGTTCATCTTTCCAAGGATGGTTGGATTTTTTGCCTTTCTCTCGCTCGTGGTGTGCCGTGGGCTGCTCAGCAGTAATTGTTCTGAGCTCCGTGCGTTCAGATGTGTTCCATCACTGCCAGGATGTGTGTGCTGACCCTACCCTCGCTGCTGGAGCACAGGATCTGTAGGAATTTGCCTGCAGAGCTGAAGTTCTTCTGTCTCCATTCCTGAAGGCTGTTCCGACAGCTCAGCGAATGCTCGGTAGAAGAATAACAAAACAACTTTAATACCTCTGAAAACTGAACTACCTTGTTTAACTCAATAACACTGAGAGGAAATTGGTTTCCCTTCCTAAAAATGTCTCCTCCCCTCCTGGAGGAAGGGATGAGGTTTCCATTTATCAGAGCAGAGGAGATCAACAGGAAAATGTTACTGAGTTCCTGCGGCGCTTTTAATAGAATAAGGAGGCAGTGCCCTTCAGCTGTTCCTTAGCCAAACAAAATGTTTGGTGAGCCTTGCTAATCTATCCTGGCAGGACCAGAGCCACCTAACAGCAGGAAATGTCACCATGGCCAACTGCTAAAATAACATTATAATTGTGTAATTTGTATTCCTATGGGAGAATCCAGCCACGTGCTCCGGCAGCCCGGAACCCCCCGTGTGCTGGGCTGATCTCCAGTGTGGGCAGCAGGGAAGGGGGGAGTCTGCCCCTCTCAGGTGAGACCCCCCCTGCAGAGCTGCCCCCAGCCCTGGGCCAACAGCAGGAGGACGTGGAGCTGCTGGCGAGAGTCCAGAGGGGGCCACGGAGCTGCTCCCAGGGCTGGAGCCCCTCTGCTCTGGAGCCAGGCTGGGAGAGCTGGGGGTGTTCCCCTGGAGAAGGGAAGGCTCCAGGGAGAGCTGAGAGCCCCTTCCAGAGCCTAAAGGGGCTCCAGGAGAGCTGGAGAGGGACTGGGGACAAGGGATGGAGGGACAGGACACAGGGAATGGCTACCCACTGCCAGAGGACAGGGATGGATGGGATATTGGGAAGGAATTGTTCCCTGTGAGGGTGGGGAGGCCCTGGGCACCCCCACTTCCTAGGAACAGCAGGGTTAGGTGGGATATTAGGAAGGAATTGTTCCCTATGAGGGTGGTGAGGCCCTGCACAGGGTGCGCAGAGCAGCTGTGGCTGCCCCTGGATCCCTGGAAGTGTCCANGCAGAGCAGCTGTGGCTGCCCCTGGATCCCTGGAAGTGTCCAAGGCCAGGTTGGACGGGGCTTGAAGCCCGCTGGGATAGTGGGAGATGTCCCTGCCCATGGCAGGGGGTGGAATGAGATGAGCTTTAAGGTCCCTCCCAACCCAGACCATTCTGGAATTCTACAATTCTGTGATTTCAGGAAGTGAAGCAGAACTGGAAATTAAGAAAACAAATGGAGACTCAACTGATGATTCTGCTGAGTGTCTTTAAGATGATGAAAATTTTCTCATGGAAAAAACCCCATGGATTTCCCTCTCAAAGTTGCACAGTTAATAAGGATATGCTGTGACAGTGATATGTCAATGGACTTACAGGAGTGGTAAAAAAAAATCCCCAAACCTACCTTGTGCAAAATCTTCCATGGAGGGGACTGTGGCCGGGAATGGTCAGAGGGAAACAGCAAGAGATGAGAGATGTGTTACACCTTTGTCAAGGGCTCTCTCTCCGAATGATTCTTACGCTGCTCATCACCAGCAGTGGATTTTAGAGCACTGACATTGTCTTTTACACAGTAGAAATTCTTTGAAATTCTTTTTTACACAGTAGAAATAGTTTGAACCCGATGCCTCTCAAGGTACCACAGTAAATATATATATGTAAGTATATATCTGTATAAAGCCATTGTACTGGCTCCCCACTGAACGTGACAATGTCAGCGTGTGTTTTTTCTCTCCAGCACACAAAGCTGAGTTTGCAAGACTTCAGTGTTTTCCCACATCTAAATCCATTTTGGACATGCCAAGCCTCGTGCTCTGACATTGTATCTTTACACTAAATATCCTACTCCCACATCTTGTCATTTTTGAAAACAGGAGCTTGGCCCAACGGGTCCTCGAGGGCTTTCCCTCTCTTTACACAGAGCTTTTGATTCCTGTATCTGTTTGAAAGTGTCTGAGTGCTTTCAAGATAAAATACAGTTGTCTCCTTTTTACTCCTCTCTGGTAGCAGAGTAAATGCCTTTGTTTCCAGGCAGAGCTGAAGTGCTACCATTCCGTTTGAAAATCCCATTAATCTCATGCATCCAATGATGACATAAAAAACTAGTACAATACATGGTTGGTCTTTGACAGGCATCCTATTATCCAGTGTGCACACACGGCGCTGTGGGAACAGGGCTTCGGGGGGACTTCACAGGGAACTGGAGTGAAATTCCCCAGGTTTAGGCCTGCCAGGATGTCCCTTTTTCACTCCTAAATCATCTCCAGTCTCCTACTCCTGCATGCACTCCTGGCAGGAAGATGGGACTGCTGACATGGCTCTTAGTCTTTTTTCCCAGGGGTAGAATCCCAGTCTGGTTTGGGTCGGAAGGAACCTTAAGGATCATCCCGTTCCACCCCCTGCCATGGGCAGGGACACCTCCCACTATCCCAGGGTGCTCCAACCTGGCCTTGGACACTTCCAGGGATCCAGGGGCAGCCATAGCTTCTCTGGGCAGCCTGTGCCAGGGCCTCACCCCCCTCACAAAGGAGAATTCCTTCCCAATATCCCATCTAAACCCACCCTCATTCTGTTTAAAGTCATTCCCCTTTGTCCTTTCACTCCATCCCTGTGTATTTATCTCCCGATTCTTCCCATCGCACAAACAGGAGGAGCTGGATGCCACGGAATTCCTCACATTTTCACCCATTATAAATTCAATGGAATGTTCATGAGGAATATTTGTACTTCAGCAAGAACAGGTTTGAATTGGGAACAAATTTAACTATTAAATTAACCATTAAATGTGTCTTAAGACTTAAGAAGGCTTCTTTGCACTGGTCTCAGCACCATTTCTTCCCCCCTAGATAAACAGATGTTCCCCATTCTGTGGGGATTTAACTCTCTTTGTCTTCAGCTTGAACACTTCCTTAACCTTATTAATCACATATTTCCATCAGAATAGATTTTAAAAAGTCTTTAAGCATGTTTTGCACAGGTTGGAGGACTCAGTGAGCTGCCAGCTCGCTCTTGTTACTCTTCAGATTTGTAATTCCCCAAAGATAAAGCAGTATTAGGAACAGTCCCCAGTTTTCTCTCGAAAGTAATTTCTGATTTCCATATTAATCAAAAATAGCTTTACCTTCGTCCTGCCCTAATCCTAGGAACAACACAGGAAGAAGATTACATTCTGTAGATGTCAGAAAAGCAATTAAAATTTGCACAGAGGAATGGAAGGGGGAAGGAATCTCACCTCTTTATTTTGTGAGCTGAGCGGGAAAAGACCCTGACCTCAAATTGTTTGTTTCTTATTGGCTCCTTTTCTTTTGAAGTGCCGGATAGAATAATCCTTAATATTCAAAGATTAAAGTCCTGGTGTTTCAGTAGACTGAGAGGGGTACAGTGATGAGAAGAGACATCTGAGGGGGTGAGGATTGGCTGTGAAGAGTCTGGGATGTGCAGCTGGAGAGGTGAGTGGCTATTTATAGCTCTGTCTGCAGAGACGGATGTTCCTGGATCCTCACGGACGTGCCAAGTGAGTGCGTGTCCGTGGGGTGAGCCTGTGCTTCCAGCCTGGAATAAAGGGAGGGCAGGAGCGAGGCGCAGGTGCCTGCAGTGCTGCGTGCCAAAGGTTCTGCCTCAGAGGTTTGGGAGCTGCAGGAATTTGGGAGGTTTGGGAGTACTCCGGAGAAGTGTAATCTGTCATGGCTGACAAGAGGATCGTGGAGGGGAAAAATGGGTTTTGGGGTTTGACTTGGTGACCTGTCATGTGTGACCTGTTTGGGTGTATCCAGGATATTCTGTGGATGAATCCAGGGGTGGGAAGGGAGGTGGGATGTGAACAGGGGTGGGTGGTGTTTACCTTGGCTCCTCGGGATGGGGCCGTACGAGATAAAGGTTTAGGTGCTGAGGAG
>WBMZ01012229.1:0-51137 GCA_013400975.1 Atrichornis clamosus
TGCCTCACCAGTGCCGCTGCGCGCGCCGCTCGCCTTATTAGGGCAGCGGCGCGCGCGGGGGCCGGCGGCGCGCGCGGCCAATCACAGCGAAGCGCGGGGGGAAGGGAGGAACGCCGAAGAGCACGCCGGGAAGGAGGCGGGGGAGGGAACGGAGGCCCTCCCTTCTGGGCGCCATGGCCCCGCCCCTCCACGTCAATCTCCGCCCTCGGGCTGTGGCCCCGCCCCAACCAGTGTTCCATCCCTCCGCCCCATGTCCCGCCCCTCCCACCTTGACCCCGCCCCCGGACCCGCCTCTGCAGCCCCTCCCTTTCCCCCCCGCGCGGCGCAAGCGGTGCTCGGAGCCCGCGGGCCTCCCGGTCCCCCCCAGGTGCACACGGACTCGCGTGGCTGCTCCACGGGTTTATTACTACAAACATAGACGGGGAGGTGGGGGGGGATGTGCCCCGGGACCCCCCGCAGAAGCAGAACAAGGCACACGGCGTGGGCAGCGCCGGGCTCTGCGGGAACCGGGGGCGCGGGTATCACCCCGAACGGGTTGGGACCGGGCTGAGCCCCACGTCCCCCCCTTCCTCGGGGTGGGATAGGGCTGACCCCCGCACTCCCCCCCGTCCCGCGGAGCCGTGCGCCCCAGCAAGGTAGGGAGGGCCACAGCTATGTACAGGGGCAGTGACAGCAAAGGGCTGTGCTCGGTGTGTACAAAATATACATCGGTAGAGTGTCCTTCATCTGCCGACTTGAACCCCAACCCCCCCCAGCCCCGGCCCCCACAGACACCTCCCACGTAAAAACACGACACCAGCCCCTACCCACCGCCAGGAAACATGCACAGGCTGTGCGGAAACCGGGTCGGTGCGAGACCCCGCGCTGCGTCCCCGGGAAAGGCTGGTGGCGGTCTGGGGTCCGGCGGCATGGGCGGGGTCCGGAGTCACGGGCAGGGTCCGGCCCCGCTCACGAGAGGCTCTGCTCGTCCTCCAGGTGCAGACGGGTCTGCTCGAAGAGAAGGGGCTGCGTGGGGCTGCCGGTGCCACGGATGGGGAGCGTCTTGGTAAAGTCGGATGAGCCTGGGTGAGGAGAAGGGAGTTCAGCCTCGGTAATGGGAGCCCTGGGGTCAGAGAACCCTGGTAAGGTGCTTGGCCATCCCTCCTACCCTGGACTGACCACAAGAGACAGGGCTGGAGCTGACTGCTCCATCCCCTCGGAGGCAGGCACAGTGTCATGGGTGGGACACAGGACACTAAGGGGACACATCTGCCATAGCCTGGGAGAAGCCAGCAGAGGCCTGGATGTTCATGGTGCTCACGAGGCAGCAGAGCCCACACTCAGCAGAAGCCAGTGGCAAGAGCAGGGGTTTCTGCTGTCCTGCCTGGGGTCCTGGCACGCAGGGACAGCAGGGATGCTGTGCCAGGAGTGGGAAAGGAGCCAGGACAGAGACAGCAGTGCAGCCTGGCTGGTTTGCTGCCCCCTCCTTCCCTGCCCCAATGGCCGGGACCAGCCCATCTGCCTGCTGCCCCACACAAAAGTGATGCATAAGAAGAACGAAGACGTACCAGCTTACTCCTCTATACCAACAGAGCAGGAATCAGGACCCAGTGCTGCCCAAGACAGGAGGGAGGAAGGCAGACAGAGAGGGAAGGAGACATTAGAGAGGTAACTCAGAACAGACTGCGACTCTATGGAAGAAAACAGGCTGCAACGACAACAGTCAGAGGTGAGGACAGCGCAGCGTCCCACGGCCGTGCTCACCAGCAAAGCACGGCACGACGGGACCCTCCCCGCCGTGACAACACTGCCCCAGTCCCCCAGAAGCTGGCCCAGATGGGTCCCCTCCCTCGCCCAAAAGCAGGAGCACCTTTGGGAGCACACGGGAGGCCTTTGTCACGTAAAACTGTGCCACAAAGTGGCTGCAGCCCAAAGAGGAGAAAGGAGGGTAAGGACAGAGACACAAGGGTGAGGGAGGAGGAGAGAGAAGGGGGGCCAAGTTACCTCTGTGTTAGCCCTCCCTTGCCCAGAGCTCACTCTGCCCACTGACAGGAAATGGGAGCCTGTGCTCCAGGCAGGAGCATTCCGGTCCCATCCCAGGTCTGCAGGGCACAGGCTCCACAAACCGCCCACGGCCCTGGAGCCACGGCAGCAGCTCCGGCCCCAACAGTGTGGCCATTACCTGGCAGGAAGACGTCGACCGGGGGGTCACTCTCGGACCGCGTCAGGCTCCGGCTCTCGCCACAGCCGCCGTCCTGCAGCACGTCTTCGACTGAGGGCGGGCGGCTACCTGGAACCACCGAGAGCACGGCCCCTCAGCCCCCAGCACAGCTCCACAGGAGCTCCCAGCCAGGGTGGGTTGAGGTCTTCCATGTGAGGAAGCTCCCCAGGCCCAAGCCCCACTGAGGTCCCAGGTGAGCCCATCAGACTGGTCCAGGTCACAGTTCTGAAGGTTCAAAATGTGCCCATCACTCCTCTCTCACCCTGTCCTTGTGCCTTCTGGGTGCTGACTGAACACCAGAGACCCACCCCAAAGACATGGGGCACATCCTGCCTGCCCAGTACTGTGGCCATGCTCTTACCACGACCCCAGTGGTGCCCTCAGTGGTGCAAGGAGACAGCCCATGGCATGAAAAGCTCTGTCTATGTAAAGCTCAGAGCAAGGTGAGATGCTTGGCAAATAAACCAGGGAGCTCTGTGGGTTTTGCTCCCCCACCTCCCAGAAAAGACCCTGTCACCTTTCCCTGGTGAAGCAGAGAGGCTCAGATGTGAACTAGGGGGGCTGGATGTTTCTGAGCTCATTTGTTCATTCCCCAGTTGTCCCTGTCCCACCACAACAGCGCTGGACACTGAGCTGAGGGCTGGCTGCGCCCACACCTACCCTGCTGCACAGACGAGGCCTCCTCCATCTCCTCCCCTGCCACGCTCTGTAAGAAGGGACAGCACAGGTTACTTCTGCAGCTGGAGGCCTTTGCTGTGCAATTCCCCTGCTCCGGCTTTCTCCAGGGAGCTATGCTCAGGGCCAGGACTTGTCCCAGAGCAGGAGCACAGGCCACCCCCAGCACTGTGGCACCACAGAGAGGCTTTACAGGCAGTGGGCACTGGAAGCTCTGTAAGGCCCAGGTCCCACCCCTGCCCCAAACACTGCTGGGCTCACCCAGGACACTGGGGAAGGTCAGTTCTGACATGGCTCCAGATGAGCGGTTTTCCACTTTCGAGGACGTGTCAGGGGCACAGGGGGTGGCTACGTCCTTCCCCCTGGAGCCCTACTGGTAAATAAAGCAGCCAAGACTCCTGGCTCTGGGCAACGGCCGTTCAGGATGGCACTCCCCTATCCCAGAAGCACCCCCAGAAGAGCTCTGGCTCAGAAGGCCCCCAGCAGAGCACACACTTACCTCTGGAGAGCTGGTCTCCCTCAGGACCAGCTCACCACCACTCAGCACTGGCTGCGAGTCTGAGTCCTCGGAGAGCTTCTCCTCATCCTCCTCGTGGATTGGGGATGAAGGTGACCGTAGTGTGCTGCAGCAAGAGAAACTCCATTTGCAGGGAGCTGCCAGCACTGTGGGGCCTGGAGGATTTGGGGGCAGCAGAAGCCAACTCACAGGAGCTCAGACTGGGGACCTGAATTCACCAGGCCTCTGATATCAGATACATGGAAAGCAGCAGCAGCAGTGTGGGACAGAGCCAATCAGTGCCAAACGATGGCACAGCAACAAAAGGCCCAGGTCCCACACTGCTCCTCATGCCTTCAGAGCTTCCTTCCCAGGGGAAAATCTGGGCTGGAGCACAGTGAGGAGTGCCAGGAACAAACCCAGTCTGATCCCATCTGCACGACCCCGTACCCTCACCTACACCCTCCATCACAAGGCCAACAGAGCAGCCTTCAGACAAAAGCTACAGGATCTCAATTCAGCATTTTGTGCTCTGAAATTCAGGTCACTCCTCTCCCCATTCTTTCGTTCCTAAGGAGCTTCATAGAAAGCTGAAATCCAACAAGATTTGGACATCAAATGGAAATTGAATGACTAAGGGGATTGGGAAGGAGACATTTCCTTCCAAAGTCTCTACTGTGAGGGTGGTGTGGCCCTGACACGGGTTGCCCAGAGAAGCTGTGGTCACCCCATCCCTGGAAGTGTTCAAGCCAGGTTGGACAGGGTTTGGAGCAACCTGGGATAGTGGAAGGTGTCCCTGCCCATGGCAGGGGGTGGAAGGATATGACCTTTATGGTCCTTTTCAACCCAAACCACTCCATGATTCTATGATTAAATTCTCCTTGTTAAAAATCCTCTTCCTTTTGGTGGCACAGCCAGCCCTTAGGAGACACAAGCCGGAACCTCAGGCTGAAAACAGGGACAATGTCCCAGTTCTCTCCCTGGCACAGGGACCTGCTCTCGTAAAACTCTGGAGTTAGCTGTGCTGGCAGTGCTGGGATCAGCCAGAGCCCTCTCCTGGCTTCCAGGGCGTGTGGCCACAAGGCCTCAGGGCTTGCAAGAAGAGAGGACCCCGCGCCCATGCTGACCTGTCTGGAGACTTGCTGCGCTTGCCCTTTTGGTGGCCACTCTCCAGGGCTCTGTCCATGCCCACGAGCGGGCGGCTGGCGGGAGGCATCCCGTCCACCACCCCCGAGTAGCTGATCTCGTCGTACAGAGGAGCCGAGGGGATGGAGGGGGACACGGAGCGGAGGCCGTTCAGCGCTTCCAGCAGGGAAATGGGCTCGTAGCCTGGGGGGATGTTGTCAGAGCTCTGCCGGTGAGAAAGAGGGGGGGTGTTAGGAAAACATCACCAGGCTGGAAGCCCCCTAGAAAGGGGACACCCTGCTGGTGCCCAGCTCTGCCCCTCCCAGGCAGCCCATCCCCACAGCCACCTCTCCAGGGCATCTCAGCTTCTTCCTGGCAACAGCCACACATTCCCCTCAGGGCTGTAAGGCTACTGAGGCACCAGGCAAGTTTCCAGAGCAGTGCTTGAGAGACTGGGCATCCCCCTGATGTGCTTTCAAGAGCTGGGCACAGAGGGTGAAAAAGCAGACTCCTAAAAAGCTGCTATAAAATACGTTCAGATTTTTTCTCCTCAAAGCTTCTCCAATGGTTCACAGACCCTTCCAGCTCAATGAACACCCCACTTGTGCTCCCAGCCATGGAACATGCAGCTGTTTCACAGCACCACCAGTGCCACCAAGGCAGAGCTGAAGGAGGGGAGCATGTGTGAGAGATGGTGCTCGGAGCCTACCCCAGTTCCACTTCTCCCGTGTCCTCTCAGCTGCTAATGCTGGCTCCCTGCACAGTCACGTCTGCTAAAAGGCAGGAAAGGGATCACAGAACCATTGACCCCATCAGGGAGGAAGGAAAACCACACCAATTCCCATTCCCTCTGTAAATCATGAAGATGCCAGTCAAAGGGGCCCTTGCAAAGCTATTATGCCAACACTGGTTTAACTCCAAAAATCCTCCTGATCATCAAGATCCTGTGGACATGGAGACAAACGGGGTTTATGCTGCAACCCAGGAGGCCACAGGCAGCTCAGCCCAGTCTGATGCAAACAAGGAGGCAACACTGCAGTAGTCCAGGCTACACTAAACTGAACTGTTCCAACCCTGTGTCCTCAGGAACGTAGTTCTAACTTGTACAGAGGATGGCACAGTGCTGCTAAGCCTGGCCATGAACCCCCACAGCTTCTGTGTGCCCCATGTCCCAGTCCCACAGCTGCAGATGAGCCTGCCCAGCAGCCTGCTCCAACACAGCCACTAACTGGGTGTGAGCTGACTGCTCAGCCGACTCACCTGTGGTCACAGGAGGAGTTAGATCTGATGGGGAGCAAAAAACGAGTGGCACCGTCTCTAAAAAAACCTCTCATCTCCGGACAGCAGCTCTGCTGTGCTATTTTGTGAACAGAAAAGTCAGGGAGGCAAAACCCCCAGGCTCATGTTTGGGACATTTTCTCCTGGCTGAGCAGACCAGGCACTGAGGGTTCGAAGGCTGCCCATTTTGGGTTGCTGGGGTGAAAGCTCAGGTTTCATGGCACAGCTCAGGGGCTGGAGCAGGAGGATCTCCCAGCCAACAGCTGAGACACTGCTCTCGTGGGACACTCACACCACACACCCAAGAGCACTGAGAGTCCCTGCAGGAGGCTTGCAGAGAGCCAGGTCATGCCAGAATTGCAAACCTGAACCCAGCCTCAGGTTTTCTCCAGACCTGATAAGCCCAGCAAGCCCTGTTCCTCATAAGGCTGAGTGTCTGGCCTGGCTTGAGCAAAAGAAAACTGCAGCCTCCTTGATAGCGATGACAGCCATGGCTGCATTTGATGGGAGGACACAAAGAGGGCACAAACAGAGCCTTCCTGGACTGGGGGCTCCCTCACCTTTCTCCTTTCCAGCTCCTGGTCCCCCATAATTGCCATTCATGCTGACCCCAGCACAGCATTCCAGTTACACACTCCCACACCAACTCACAGAGCCCCCAACCAAGACAAGCTCCATCCTTCCTGTTTCTGTAAAAGCAAACCAGCCTGTTGCAGCCTGTGTTCCTGAACGCAAGCCCAGCTCCAGCTGTACCTCTACATCCCAGAAACCACACCAAGATGTGCCCACACCAAACTGCCAAGGGGATGAGGCAAGTGCAAGGAAGCTTTCGGATGAGCTATGGGCACTGCAGCTTGCCCACAGTCCTCTGAAGCTGTGAAAATGTCTTGGCCAGGAACCATAAATCAGCCCAGGGACAGTCCCTGAGAGTCAGCATCAGACCCCTGTGCCAAGCTGCTTCTATCTTGCTTGTTCCTCCACAGGCACACCAGGGAGGTCAGTGATCATGTGCAGGGTGTGAGCATCTCGCTGCCAATGTGGGGGGACGTGGAGTGTCAGAGCCTGGCAGGGGCACAGGCCAAACCCAGCGTGCCAGCAAGCCCTCGTGTGCAGCACTGCCACGTGCAGGTGACACTGCTGGCAGGGAGCTGCCAAGTGCAACCAGCCGAGTCCACTTACTGTTCTTACTTCCCTTCTAGGCTTCCTGCTGGGCAGGGAGACAGAGCTCACCTTAGGGGGTTTAAAGGGACGCTGTCAAGAGAAAACCATGTTTTAAAGAAGTTGGTGCTTGAGGTTAGTGACAGGAAGAGACACACAGCATCTCCTCACCTCGCTGCAGGTGACAGCAGCCGTGTCCTCCACACACCACGCTCTGCTTCACAACCACCCTTGGGGCTTCTCCCCTGCCCTATTGCCCAGCCCCAGCTGAAGGCAGCAGAGGGCAGATGGATAAACGCAGCCTTTTTCTGCGTATCTGTTCCCATGAAATCCTGTAGGATGATCTAGATGCAGATCTCCCTCTCCCCACTCTGAGCTTGTGTCTCTCACCAGAGCCAGCTGTGCAACAGCACTGCTCAGGCAATGAGCTGCTGCCCTCACCACACTGGGGACATGCAATTGGGCCCTGAGGCCACCAGCACCACACTTCCCGTCCCAAGCTCCCTCAGCTGCATGCTGAGACACTTGGGGAGGCCACCACAAGGAGGCCTTTCTGCTACCATGCTGGGAACCCCAATGCCAAGGGCATTTCATCAATGGACTGCCACTCAGATGTGTGTGCAAGTCAAAGTGCAACTCCCCTGCCCCATTTTCCCAGCTCTCACCCTGTCATGCCCAGAGTCTGCCACTTTTCTGCTGGGACAGGCCCTGAGAAACCTTCTCATCCTGAGGTTTCTGTGGATTTGTTTTCTGCAATCCAGTCGTGTTACTCATCCATGGCAGTCTTAACAGGTTGACAAGAAAGGCTGCACTGCTCAGGAAGCCCTGGCTGGAGGGTCTGAACAAACCTCCTGAGGCCCCAGGGCCACCAACCACCAAGCCAGGCAACTGGTGCACCCACCAGCTGCTCACCCAGGCTGAGAGCAGCCCCCAGGCTTTGTGCAGGGGGTCAGCAGGTACTTACAGAGTGCTCGTCATGGTCAACGCTCTGTGCCAGGACGGGGCTGAACGACACCGGCGACAGAGCCCCTGGCTTCTTCCTCACTGCCCGGATCTGCAGCAGGGCACGGAACGCTAGGAGAGAACACCAGGTGGTGACTGCACAGCACAGCAGGGCCAGGCCCTGCCAGAGCACCTTGCCTTGTCACTGTTGGCACGAGGGAGCTCCCCTGTGCACAGGGAGTGGGGCCACCGAGCACCCCAAAGCCAAGTGATGGGGTCGGGCTTCCTGTGGATCGACAGGGAAGGGATCTGGTGGCTGAAAAAGTCTGGGTACACAGAGTCCTTGTGGGGAACAGGCACTGCCTGCTCCAGTACAATCATGGACAGGGTGCTTCAGGTACCCTGCAAGGCCCTCTGTAGAGGCCCGGAGAAGTTCCCCTTAAGGGTGGGTCCTCACAACAACTCATTAAGAAAAACATGAGCTCAGCCTACAAGATGGGTGGGGGGCTCATTAAAACCCCTCTGGGTTCCTTCAGACCCCACAAGCCTCAGCCCTGGGGTCCAGCTGTGGTGGTGAAAGGCTCCAGCTGGAGGGTTAGTGGCTGTACTCCTGTTTCCAGCACAGCCACCCCTCAGTCCTCCCACCACCACAGCTTTGATCTCCACTCCCTGTCCACAGTCTTCTATCTGCAGATCTTTAATATTGTTTGTTCCTCTGTGCCAAGGGCACATACAAACGAGCCAGACATCTGTTCTGGTGCAGCTGTGAGAACTTGCCAGGCATCTCCCTAGTTCTTGTTGCACCCAGCCCCTTCAGATCAGCCTAGAGCCAGAGGACAGAGGCACAAATCCACCCTTGCTGCCTCTGCACTCCCCAGAAGCAGACTCCCAGGATGGCTGAGATGGGGGCATTTTCCAAACAAATACAGCCTACTCCCCTGGAACCTGCAGATGAGGTAATGCTGTTTTATGATGTGCTACTTATAGTCAAAGCTGTCTGGCACTTCCTCTGGTAAGATCTTGCTTTGGGTTACTGCATCTTTGCCATGTTTGGATCATTTAAACTTAATTTCTCAGGCCAAATATCTGTCTTAGGCTGTTTTTTTCTTTTCCTGAGAATTGTCACTTAGAAACAATCAAATACCTCAGAGACCAGGGGGTAAAACACACAATCTGCCCATTCCAAATTCTCAAGGGCCTCCTGTGCCTCTGTGCTTTTGAGAAAAGATATGGAGTTCAGCAAATGCTGCCTGAGTGTCAAAACATGTCTTTAATTTTTACCACCTTTTAGGAGCTGAGCAATGGTTAAGCAAATCCTCCTAACTCTTGGCAAAGAAAAGGACTCCAAACTGACTGTTATCTCCTTTCTGCCTCCTAGTGAAATCAAAGTAAGGTTGTCAGAAGGAAAAAAAAAATCATGCTATATACTTGCAAAGCCCTCCAGTGGGGCTGGCTGCTGTCTCAGCCAGATACCCTCAGGACAAAGCTTCTCCATCCCCTCCTTTGGGGGATTTTTCACCATCTTCACCAAACTGCTGATGTGGCACAACCCAGAGCATCTGCACCTTCAGATCCACCTCAGCGAGATGGCCAGGGAGGCACTGGACAAAGAGCCATTCTCCTCTCCTGTCCGAGGACATTTATTTTAAGTGCCAGGAATCTCCAGATGCCAGTGAGAGCAGCAGCACCCGTGGTGCTGAGCCTTGAGGCTGGGTATGTAAAAGAGGCTCCCTCTCCCAGCCTGCACGGGCCCCTGGGAGGGGACAGGGACTCACGGAGCCTGCAGATGGGGCAGTTGTTGGCCTGGTAGCGCAGGGTGTCGGCGCAGGAGTTGCACAGGCAGAGGTGGCGGCAGGGCAGGATCAGGGTGTCCCGCAGGTCCGACAGGCACACCACGCACTCGTTGCTGTTGTCGCTGTTCTCGTCGTCTGAGGGCTGCAAGGAGAGGCAAGATGTGGGCATGGGAATGGTGGGGGCTATGCCAAGCTGCCAAGGGTCTGGAGCCTGGGGGAATTTCCCACCCAAAAGTCTGTGGTAATTTTCTTTTTGCAGCTCTCTGCAGGGGTTCCTCAAGGAGAGCAAGTGCCAGCCCACACAGCCCTGCTCACACTCCTTCCTCTTGGGGCTCTGCACTGTGAATTCACGGCAGAGCTGTCCTTCTGTCCAGAGGGGACCCCCTTTGGGCCAGGGATCCCCTTGGCTGAGGCTGACCAAGAATAAGCTCCTGTCTGCCAGCCTGGGGGCTGCAGGGTCACCAGGGAAGCAAATTCTTTGTCACTCCAGCCTTTCTTCCCCACAGAGAGAGCAGCCCCAAAAGGAGCTGTGTGCTGTCTGTCATTCCAGCCATGTCTAGCCCAGCTTCCACAGGTCCCCTGAGCAAGTGAGTGGTTCTCCTGCATCTCCCGTGCTGGCACAAGCTCTGATGCAGCTGCAGGAGCACCAGCCCAGGATGCTCACCTGCCCACAGCTACCCTGGCAAAGGTGTCAGGGTGCACCCATTCAACATGAACATGCATCACATCCATCTTTCAGTCACTCAGAGCCCCACGGATTGGATTACAGCCACTGATCAATATGGGAGGAGAAACTCACTCTCCAACCACAAGACTGACACCAGAAAACTCCACAGTCTCCCCGCTGATATCATGGAAGTTGTGTCAGAGCCCACCACGATGACCCAGCACGGGGCACCCTCCACCTTCACCTGGGGCCCCCCTTTGGTTACCAGGGCTAACACGTGCCAGACCAGGGGCAACCTCAGTGTAAACAGCAATTGTGCTGCTGCCACGTCCTCACCAGACTCTTTTTGAAGGAAGGGAGGGCAGGGTCTTTGCTGTCGCACTCAGTTTGCTGAGTAAGGAGGAACAAAATGGCCCCAGGCCACTTGTCTGATGGGCCACAACCGTAGGATTGCTGGATCAAGAGAATCATCACAAGACCCAGGAGGGCCCAAAAAGAAGCCTTCAATTCTCTTAAATAGATGCTTGTGCAAGAAAAATCTTGGAGAAGATTTCTCTGTCCTGCCTCTTCAGGTGCTACCTGTTGGCAGAGGCAGATAGGGATCACAGGATGCTCTGGGCAGGACACTGGAGAGGAAATCCAGCTTGTCTTGCTCTGTAGCTACTCCTCTGTGTGCAAATCATGGACTCCACACCCTGGAGCAGTGTGATCCCCAGGCCAGCACTGGGCATTGCACAGCCCAGGTGGCAGCAAAGGGCAGCTCTACAAAGGCTAAAGGAAGAATAAAGCAGTCACACAACCTGTGCAGGGCTGTGCAGCAGGCTGGGCTCCAGCAGCAGCTCCTGCCTCAAGGTGGGAAACGTTTCTGGCATTTGCATATACATCCCCTAGGAATGCTGTGCTCCCTCCTGCTGGGCAATGCAGTGGGGAGTGTCTCTGGACACTGGGAAGCCCTGGAGAGCTCAGTTCTCTGAAACACTACAGGGACATGCAGAGCCCCCAACCAGGAGAACATGAAGGAGCTCCAGGAGCAAAGCACAGACACCAGGCACGACTTCCTTGACTGCAGAGAGGCAGCAGCACTGGCCCACAGCTCTCTACAAGCCCTAAAAACCAGTGCTCTGAAACACCCAGCAATCTTCTCCTGATGCTCTTCTCTGCCAGCAATCCCAGCCCCAGGGAGCATCCCCAAGAGCTTTACACTGCCTAAAATTATCTCAGCACAACTCCAGTGGCTGTTTGGGCCTTACACCAGGGAGCACCTGTCACCTCATGGCCTCTTTGGTGCCTGCAGGAATGACACAGACTTGACTCTGGGAAGCATCTCCACATTGCCAGGACAATTCCCATTGTTTTGCTTAAAAGCAGAAGGTGCAGGCTGGAAACTCCCAGCTCAGGGAGCCTCCTGAGCACCTTTACCTTGGTCTCTTGGTTGTTCTTGTTCTCAATGCCATAGATCTCCTGAAGCAGGTAGCTCACACGGTCAACCTAGGGGAAAGACCACAGTTGGAGTGACAGCTGCTATGTCCTTGCTGGTTTATAACCACCTTCCCTCCCTGCATGTCAAATTTCCATGTTACACCCACATTCCCCCTACAGTGACATGAAAAAGTTAAGAGAAACAAATATCACAGAGGACAGAGGGAGAATGAGTCTTCTTGCTCAAAAAGTAGAGCCCATCCTGCCTGGTCTGAGCAGGGAGGAACAAAAGTGACCAGCTGGGCTATCAAAATAATCTGAAAAACGAGCAGTCTTCTTGTCTCAGAGGTCAAGAGGGAATACCCATAGGTCAAATAATCCAGAGGCAGTCAGACTTTCACAGTCCTCTCCTCTGTGAGGTACAGCTTAACTTTAACCAAGATGAACTTCCATCCATTTTTGCAACCTCAGCAGAGGGATTGTGCCAGCAGCTCCTTCCTGGCACACCAGTGGCAGCACATCACCTCCCTGTTCATCCCCTGGGAGCATAAGGTCAAGCTACTGAGGACAGACAAACCTGCTCCCTTAGCATGAGAGGCACTTGAGAGACAACCCTGCATTAGTGCAGTGTCATTTATTGCCATCCCCAGGCCCTTGGTGGCATCTCTAAATTGGGGGATGTGGTGGCAGAAAGTGTTCGAGGCACAGGTGGAAGTTGCTCAGAGCCCCAGCCTGGGAATACTCCTCCAAGCCATAACTTCTGCAACCTGGCAGCTGCCTGCAAACCCCTGTGAGCAGTCAAATTACAGCACTGAGGCAAGAAAGGCTGATGGATCAAGTCCCAGCAAGGCAAGCACTGTGACTGTTCTCCCCTGTCCTTCAGCTTAGCCCACAAGTACAACACGAGACCTTCACAGCTGGGAGGAACAGCCTCTACAAGGATGTACAGAGACCAGTCCCTCAAGATTCAGTCCTGTTTAACACCTTTACTGATAATCTGGATGAGGGGATCATGTGTACCCCCAATAAGTCTACAGACAACATTAGGCTGGGTAGGGGTGTTGATCTGCTGGATGATAGGAAGGCTCTGCTGAGGGATCTGTAATGCCAGGGGAGGCTCAAGTTGGGCATCAGGAAGAATTTCTTCACAGAAAGGGTTGTTAAACATTGGAAGGGCTGCCAGGTGAGTGGTGGAGTCACCATCCCTGGCGGTGTTCAAGAAAAGCCTGGACATGGCACTCAGTGCTCTGGGCTGGATGACAAGGTGGGGATTGGGCACAGCTTGGACTTGATGATCTTGGAGGTCTTTTCCAACCTAATTAATTCTAGGATTCTGTGATCTGGTGCTACACAGCAGCTTCTCCAGAGCAGGATGTGTTCCTCTGCACAAACGCTCCAACAGGCAAATGAGTGAGGGGGCTGCAAGGTACCAAACAGACACATCTCCCAGAAAGGGGAAGGAAATACATTCCTGCCATCTCCAGTACCTGTCCGGCTCACACCACGCAGTGAAGCCAAGCCACCAACACTTCAATGCCAAAAAGGGCTTGTCAATCCTGGGGCCTCTGTAATTTCCATGTGTAACTGGCCTCTCTCCTCTTGTCACTGCCCAGAAGAGCAGTGGCTTTGCCATGGGACTCCAGTACTGCAGAAGATGACACATGCCAAGGTGGGGGCAGGAGCTGGCTGATCCAGTCCATTTGCCAGTTCAGAAATGCTCTGAGCTGGGATATAGCAGTGTTAACAAACTAATTCCAGAGTCTCCCTGTGTAACTCAGTGTGCAGCTCACAGGCAATCTGTTCTAGGCCTGCATTTCATGGCAATGAGATCAGCTGTTGGACTGCTGAGCAAAATCCTCTGCAGCAGCTCGCAACTCACCCAGGAAGTCTGGGAACAATTATGTGGGAGATGTCCTTTTGTAACTTGGCATTTCAAAGAGAGCCTTGTTCCAGCATCCTGACTCCTCAGAGCATCATGATAAATGACAGTGAGTGCAGAAGTTGTCAGTTCAAAGCATGGAAGAGGTCAGGAAGAAAGAGACCAAAGTCTCTGCAGGAGTCTGTGTTCCTTTTGACTGCTTCCCTCTAAAAATCCTGAGGAGATCCTGTCCCAGTAGGGAAAGGGTGAGCAGTGCAACATAGCTCTTACTAGGAAGAACTCTAGGTTTTAAGAGTGGGAGTAATTAAGAAGAAGTAGGTGGTTGTACACAGTGCAGTCCTTCACCTTCATGCCTCTCCAACCCAGCCCACACCACGTCATCCTTCCAAAGGCTTCCATTGCTATTTACAGCCTCAGCGGATGCACACAGAGCCACTGGCCAAGTCCAGGTCATGTTTTTCTCCTGGTCCATCTGTCTGTATCCATCCATGCCGACTTTCTTCAAACACGTTGGTGCTTACACTACAACTGATCTCAGCACACAGCAGTTCAGCTCATGGGCTGCTGCTTCCTGCTCTCAAAGAGTTTTACAGATCAATGCCCACAAAATCCTGGCAACGGCAGGGAGGGAAAGGCAAAAGGAAAGCAGGGATGGCAAAGAATGTACAGTGTTATACAGATGGTTTACTCCAGACAGACTCTACACCTCTGCTCTGTGCTCTTAAGGGTGCAGATGCTATCTCAGTTTCAGTGGTACTGTGTGTTCTTCTAACAAGAGCTTCCTTCTATTTCAAAAGCCACAGGAGAGAACTTACAAGAACTACATTTTACAAACTGCCAATAAAATAAAAGTACCCACAGCCAAACACTGAGTGGGAAGGTTACATGCTTTTCCAGTAAAGACAGACATGCACACACCGTCTCACTGCGGGAGTCAGCTAACCATAGCCTGGCAGGGTGAGAACTTCCCTGGACAGCACTTCCAGCAAGACCCCCATTTGGGGAGTCTGGAATGCTGAGTGGAGAAGGGTGCACTCACTGCCTTAGTGTGCTCAGTAACCCAACACCAGCTCACACCATGTAAGCAGAGGTTTAAACATAAAAAAAATCAAAACCTCTTCCCCCCAAAAAACACCAGCAGGATAAATTCATGGCTTTTCATGAGCGAGTCTGAAGGACAGGCCATGAGTCTCTGCACAGTGCTGGTGAGGCAGACAGAGAATTACCAAATGCCATCTTGATCTATGATTACTGATACTGTTTGTGACTCTTTTCTGACCTGGGGACTGGAAAGAACATCTTAGAGCAAAGAGTGTCTTATTAAGGTACTTAATGACCTTCTTGGTAGTAGAAGGTACTTAATTCCAATCAGAAATCCATAGCTATCAAGTAAAGTGAAACTCATTTAAAGCCAAAACACAGCACACAGCTAAAGATGAAAGGATCAATCATGAAAATTTCATCTTTCTTGAAGATGTTTCAAGCTGATCCTTGCAGCAGGATCACTACCAGATTTCTTTTCAGAAGCTGAAATTCTTGGCAATCTTAGCAATCTGCAGTTGTTTATGTATTCCTGTCTATGCAGGTCTAGAGGCAACCTCAATCTTGTTAAGGCCCTACCCAGCTTCTGCACATCACACCACACTGGGATGGGGGACAAAAGGGCAACATTAAGGGTTGCCAGCACCTCACTGCCTTTGCTGGTGGTATCTGAGCTAACCAGGTGAGATCTCAGGCTCTCAGTGAACACCAAACCTTCCCACTGGGTAAAGACAGGCACCTGTGGGACACCAGCAAGTCTTTAACCAAGAGTAGACAGGAAACAGGTACTTACAATCTGCTTCTGTTTTAGCGGTTTCACAGAAAAACTGCCATCAACGTGCTAGCAGGAAAAAAAGGAAACGCATTAAACAGCTGAAGTGTACAAGTTGGAACAGACCCATCTCAGAGCTGGTGTCTGCTAGCTGATGGGAGGGTAGGGTGTGTATAAGCAGGGTATCAGCACGCTCCCGGTCTGCTCCAGTGTGGAGCAAGACGGACTTGGCTCAAGTTAAACCTGGCTGAAGTGGGCCAGAGCACACACAAAACTCCCCTGGCACACTGGATGCTCTCAGGTTGCAAGCAGTCCAGCTGGGGGCAGACACTTCTTCAGCCAGTCCAGCAAGACTTGGCAGGGGATCTTTGTTAACCCCCTAAACAAAATCCAGGACAGAGTCACTTGAGGCCAGAGCCCTGACAGAGCAAGGCATGAGGCTGAGAACGAGGTTTGTCCACTGGATGGAGTCAGAAACAAGTTCCACGTGTTCCACACACCCTCAGAGCTGTGAGCCTTTCATTTGTTCAGTGGCAGCAGGCACAGCTGGAACAATTCTGTGCATGCCTGGTGCCAGAACCAGTGATGGGAGCAGCGTGCCAGTTCTGGAATAGTGTGCCAGTTCTACTTTCCCCATCATCCACAAGGGCCACTAAACAGAAAGAAACCAGCTACTCTGCCACAGCCTAGAGAGGAGCAAAGGAGACTCAGGGGGTGCTCCAGCAGGCCCTGTGAACAGCTGCAGATGTGCATCTGTTTGCTGAACGAGTTTCAGAAGGAAGGGACAACATCATCACACCACAGACAAAACTGCCCTGGTTTCAGGCAGACAAGTTTCTGCCTTTGGGGGAGCTGCACAGGATCAAGATTATTATTCTGATCTTAAAGATATATATAAATAGCAAGTTACCAAGTTCTGCTGGTCTGTCTGTTCCTCTGAGCAAACTCTGGGGATCAGCACTGCTCATTTATCAAGGGCCCCCCCTGGATTTATGGACGTACACTTCAAAAGCTGCAATTACTCTAAGAATGGGGAGTATATTTTAACCAAACAGGGAGGATGAAGAATGTGTTTTGCCCTGTGACTTTTTATTAAAAGTGAGATTTTAATCTTGTTTTAAGCATTCAGTGGAAGATGAGAAGCCAGAAGTGGCTGAACTGTGACTGAGGGATCCCAGTGTGCTGTTTTTTTCACATCAGCCAGAGGAAATTAGAGTAACAACCCTGCCCTGGTCCAAGGGTGCTGCAGCTGCCCACCTCATTTCTGACAGATCTCAAATTACCAGGAGTAAAGCTACCTACAAATCCAGTGCTCAGAGCAGCCTTTCTAACGGGGGAAAACTCATTTTCTTCACAGACCAAGCCCAACAAAAAAGCAACCTAGAACACTTAGAGCATCTTCCAGCCATATGGCTTCCTTAGGACTGGCTGTGCTTCTCATGCCCTCTGACTCAGCTTGTCACCATACACGTTACCCACCTCTGAGGAACAGAATTAGGACCTGGCAGGAACCAGGCAGACTGAGATACAGAAGTCAGCCACCTGTCAGCCAGGAAGCGGGGAATTTTCAACAGCACAGCACTGCTGCTGCTCCCTGCATTCCCAGCTCTGCTCCAGCACCTCTTGCCTCACTTTCAGCATGTCACTACAAGTATCACCTGCCCAGGAAATGTGTCTGCAGTATTACCACAACCAGACACAATATGGTTACGTTATGGATAGATCCAGCTACGGATCTTGCAACCATTTTGAGGGTCCAATTACCATGGGAAGAGAGTTTGTTATCAAGGCTTGTGCATACAGCCTGGCCTTACCATGCAGGTAGTGCTCAGCTGCATCAAACACACCACCCAAAAGCAGTGGAGCTCAGAATCTTTACACAGGATGCATCCTAATTCTTCCAGAGGGCTTGGTCCTACATGTAAACTAAAGCACAACAATGGTACAAGAGGATCTGGACACAGCAGTGGATCCAGTTCTGCAGAGATCACGAGGCTCTGGAAACCTGCACAGCAGCAGCCATGGCCAGCACCTTCCACCCTCCAAGATCAGAGCCATGGAGACACACACTCCCCACACACAGGAAACACCACTGCCATGCCCTGAGTGACCAGCTCAGCTACAAATGATAATTACAGGCTGCACAGCAGCTGCTGCAAGCAATTCTTTGTACTACAACAGCACCCAGGAACCCCAGTCACAGGTCAGGACTCCACTGTGCCAAATGTTATATAAATACAAACTAATGACCTGTGGAAATGTTTACATACACAAGAACAGGGACAGAGGGATAAAAAACCCCCTCATTTACCTTTTCAAATGCAGCCAGAAGAACATGGGCATGACCAGTGACCTCAACCACCACTGCAAAAAGAGAAAGAGCAGACCTGGTTAAACCTTTCAAACAGCACAAGCATAAAAGTACCCTGAGTGGAATTTTAGTCCATTGACAATTCCTGAACTGCCATCTGTTCTATTTTCACCTCCTCCTGCATTTAAAACTTTTCTTATCTTGTCATCAGGTTGGTTCATCTCACACCCCTGCAGAGCAAGAACAAAACCCTACACAGCCATACCTTCATGTCCTGGGTGCTCCAAACTGTCCCACTTTGTTTGCAAAGGTTGGAAAGGGACAGTAAAACAAAGCACTCTGTGGGATTCTGCTCTCCCATAAAATTCCTGGGTTTAATAACCTGAATTTATCACAGATCCATCTGCTTTAACAGCAATTGGCAGTACTTCCAGCCCTGTTACTTATCACTTTATTTCAGTCTAGTCAGACATGCTTATAAAACATTTATTTCTCATACTGACTTCAGACACCAAAACACCCCTGTCCTGTTCTTTTCACAAAGACAAACATCTTCCCTCTAACAAACTTGAGGGATCCCTCTTAATCCCATAGCAATGGGAAGGGGCTGTCAGAGGTTCCAGTATCACATTCCTGGCTCCCTCAGCAAATATGGAGCAGAGGAGGTGAGGTACAATCCCAGTCTCTCTTGCTCAGGACTCTGAGGTTCTGTTCAGCTCCAACTGGTTGGATTATTTCCCTGAATTCTGTTCAGACTCATCACATGGAAATGGGAGACAGCTTGTGAAGGAGTAGAAGGGAAGGGAAGGCACGGAACCACATTGTCCTGCCTGGAGAAACGAGGGCTGTGCTCAGCAAAGGCACAAGAGCTGGTGGGCAGCTCTGTCTGGAAGGTACAGCTCAAGGAAGCAAATCCTGTGCTGTCTTAAGGGCTCCCACAACAGCAGAGACAACAGAGGAACCATTCCCTGGACTGTGGCACATGAGCCATGTTTGGAAACAGCCATATGTGGGAGAGGAGAGATTTGCGTGCACATTTCCTGGGTAACTGAGGGTGGTCATGGCAATTTGGGTGGAATCAGGAACATAATGGAATGCAGAAAAGGGGGTTAAAACTGGGAATTCATCTGCTTGCTCCCCCCACTGCCAGTCAAGAGCAAGGCTGCTCTAGCTCTCATAGCACATGAAATTCAGATCCCTCCCCTCAGTCTGAAGGGAGAGGCACGAGGCTTCACACTCTCTGTGTGTTCCAGGAGTGCGTGTGGCCGGAGCGGTGTGACCTGCTCTGTGCAGCACCTTCCTTTCCCTAAGGATTCTGTGCCTCTCCCTGGGAGCAATCCCACTGGCAGCAACGGGACAGGGCTAACACTGCAAGCCATGCCACAATTCAGTCCAAATCAACACCTCCCTGACTGCTGTGTTAATTAACCATTCACTCTGATTTAACACAAGCGGTTACAGGCCAGCTGCAATTTTCCAGGTGCTCCAAACATAGGAGGCCAGCTCCTTCCAGTCCCATCAGTTGAAAAAAGAACCAAAATACACAACAGTTTCCTCAAATCTCACTCAAGTGTCACACATTTTTGTGCTGATATTCTTTCCAGCAGAGGATTTAAAAGCAATTGCTTTTCTAGGTTATTAAAATAGATGGGAGTACCCTATTGGCTAAGACTGGGCACGGTATGTGCAGAAATGTATGCTTCCCATACTGCCTCCTGTTCTATTTCTGATCCTTCTACACATGCCCAACATTAGAGAATATAAATACCTTGCCAAAAGTTCCATAAACAGAGGAAGGTGTTTTATATTTATGGTGAAGAAATACACATTTATGTCGATTTTACTAAGGGTGCCTGAAATCACTAAAAATAGATGCACTTTGGAAGTAATTTCCTTTATGTTGCACTGTCTTCTGTTAGTCACACTTGAAATTGGTTTATTCAGTTCTATTTCTGTCTGCTTAGAAGGCTGTAAAATAACGTAATGAATTTCTGAGCTTTTCCACATCTACAACATAAGAAACTGAGCAAGTGACTGACCTGAACAATGCAATCAACAATGGATTTTTGCCTTTCTAATTACATTAAATTTTGTACAAAATGTTACAGAAGTGAAATGCTGATCCTGCTGACCACAAAACCCTCCAGTTTCAAAGAAAATGTGACTTCTTTGTGCCCTTTTCATTGCTGACACTCCAAATGAGTGCAAACACATGGAGCCCAAAAGCACACATCCCCTAAGGGAAATACCATGCAAGGTGAGTAACAACCTAAATATTCACTGGACTTCCCTCTCCAAAACAGCAGTGTGCTTTAAAATTAAACACCAATTAATCATAGCTACTAGTTATGATTAATTATTATTTTAAAATAATAAATCATTATTTCTCCTCAATTATACTCTTTATATATATACACTCTTCTATAGCAACCGTTCAGCACCCTCAGAAAAAGCAGAATTTCAAACTGATCAATGAAGCTGCATTTGGTTGAAGAGTGGCCTGAGCATTTTAAAGCCATTTCCTTTCCTCTGCCCATTGCCAGGTTTTTAGGAAGACAACTTACCACTCAAAGAGAGAGAAAAGACCAACTTCCCCTCCTTGCCCTACAAATTGCAGAAGCAAAATCCAACAAGAAAAGTAGCCATTTGCTCTGATTTGTGTGTCTGGCATTGGTGGCAGAGCCAGGAGCTCTCCTAAACACCATTCCAACACTAAATACCTGGCCATTTTTCCTGTAGAAAATTGAGGCTATTTTTAAAAGTATGTTTTTATGTGGTTAGTTGGGCCCTTTTAATAAGGGGAAGTTAAGGTGAACTCCTGAAAAAAATTTTATTCTGGGAAGGCTCCCCAAGGAGGCCTGTCCTGAAGGGGTCACAGAACCTCAGAAAGAGCCAGGAGAAAGCCAAGGGAGCTCAACATCAATTCTTACCATCCCCTTCATCCACCACAGCTCGGATGACCACAGGGAACACGCCACGGTCCAAGTCAAAGTTCAGCTGAGGGAAAGAAAAGAGCTGAGGTTACACAATTCACACCAGACTTGCCTGAAGACAACACTGGAGATCATGTTAAATCAATGAAGGTCCCTTCTGACAGCCCCCAGTCCCTGGTCTCAAAAGGACACACAACAGAGCAGGAGGAAAATTCAGGCACCAACTTTGAAAAGGAGTCAACAGAAATAACTACAACATCCACACACTGACATGGCACTAAACACCAGCTGTGGGTAGCGAAGCAAAGCATCTCTGTTTGAATTTCAAATGATATTTAATTCTCATTAATTCACATATCCTAAAAGTCTTCTGAGTAATTTGTAGTAGGATAAGCTTCTCAAAATATATCTAATTTTTCTTGTGTATGACAGGATATATTGGCTTTAGCACAGCAGTGCATTGTGCTCCCTACACCACAAAAAGAGACCCTGGCTCTTGTATGAAGTTCCTGAAGACATAAGAGGAAAATCTGCAAAACTTCAAGCTCACACAACACTTTAAGGAAACACCAGGCTGATTTCCATCTCTTGGCATGTTACGAAATTCAGGTCCTTGACCTTCTAATTGGTGAGAGTGAAAACCTGAGTGCAAAGAAAACAGTCTCAATTTCTCCCTTTGCCCTACACTTCATTAAAGCACTTCAAAAGCTCCGTGTCATCTTAGAAACACAAGGAAAAGGCAACCTTATAAACACTGTCCTATGCCAGGAACAGAAGTGCCTCAGAGACTGGATTTCTGCTGATTTTTTTAATTACTGACTTGGAATTTTTTGTCTCATCTCTTGCCAAACAAACAAAAAAAAGATGCCATTTCACCATGGTGCTCCAGGTAGTCTGTTTTCAGTTTTCCTGTGAAAACTAAGACCCAATTCCAAGTGCTGCAGCACCATCCAGGCAGTGCTTTGGGGCTTCCCTCACTTTCCCACAGCCCCAACATCATTTGCAGCCTGATTTGCTCCAGTCCCTCAAAAGAGAAACCATCAAGGCAGCCACTGGCACAAATATCCATTCAAAACAGCCAGACTGGAGGGAAAGTGAGCCTAAACATAGAAGAGGTTCCTCCTCAAATGAATTACAAGCTAACTGTTCATCCTGGAAGGAATGACACCTGTACACTGGGAGATGACACACGTGGCCAGCCACCAGCCAGGAATGCCATGTGCTTGGACTGAAACAGCTCCTTCCATGGCAGGTGTGGAGATTCCAAAGAGAAAGCATGTGCTGGAAGACTTTATGATGTGACCAAGCCTGAGGGATATTGATTTTCTTCCTGTGTGTGAAGGTTTTATATTTTATTCCTCCTTTAACTACCAGAATCTATTCTCTTTCCCAAACAGTAGAGTAAAAGAGCAAACACAAAAATCTCATTTAACCCCTCAATATTTGTTACAGAACAGACTCCTTGAGCCACTGTTTTCCAGCTTGCATTTCTGAACTATTATGGCATGCCACAGAGAGAAAATTTTTCAAGGACAATGGATTAAAATAGCTGCAAGAAGCTTATGGTTTTACTGTGCTTCCTGCTCTGATTTATCACTGCATGACAGAAGTTGCTGGTTGGCCATTTGAAGGGGAAGTCACATCACAGAACTGAGGCTGCTTTACCATATAAACTTTGGTGTTCTCAAACAAAAAGCCTCTTTAAAGGACCATTTCACATTCATTTTTAGGGCCCTGAACACAACTGACTCAACACAAGCCATACTCTATAACTTCCAAACCAACCAGTATATGAGGAAGATAAAATAAACTTTTATAAAGCTTTGCACAGAACAACCCACCATAACATCAGTTTCCCTTCTGTTGGCCAGCCAAGAACTACATCATATCCGAGTATTACACTGAGCAAAAATATGAAATAAATCTGGGGTTTTTGGACAAAACCAGTAACAAAGCTGGAAAGAAATCTAAAATGTCAGTTGTACACAGCTAAGGCACTGCCAGCTGTCTCAGATAAAAGTGCTGCATTTTGGTGGCCAGTTGGGAGGATTTAGGACAAGGACCAATATGTAACACAGAGCCGAAATGGGAGGAGAAACTCTTCCAAATCACAGTGCTTGTTCCACATTTTTCCAGCTCCCAGTAACACCAGCGAAAATAGAGGAAACAGAGGATGCAGCAGAACAAGCAAAGGGAGCTGGAAACTCACTTTTCCTTTAAGCTGTCAAAGGGACATGACTTTAGCACTTGAGTTAAAACCTTGCTGACAGAAAAAAAAGTGAAAATTAAGCTTCTCAATTCTTTTAGAAGAAAGGGATATGAGCTCTGTCAGACAACAGAAGGGACTGAAAAGCAGCTCTTCCAGGCTTTTGTAGGCTGAACTTGTGAAATCATCTATTGGCAGAGAAGCCAAGACATCAGGAGACCAGACTCTGCAGGCTCTTGCTAACCACCACGGCATTTGTTAAGGCACGGGACTGATTATAGTTGTAACTGCAACTTCAGGACAATAGCTATTCAAACTTTCAAATACATGAAAGATTGCTGGTTTTTTCCTTTCTTGTTTTTTTTCTTTTTTCTTATTTTCTTGCTTTTTTTTTTTTTTTAAATAGGCACAGTTATCTACCAGGGTTCACATACACAATCCTCTTGCACAGGCTGCAGTCAGGAAATGAACACTGTATCAGTGTGGATTTCCTGGGAGAGGGGTCCACGAAACAAATATCTGAGCAGCAGCTTAGAAATGTCTTATGACAATTCTGCACAGAGCAGGGGACAGACCAAGGCTTTCCTGACCTGTGCCACATCCAGGGGAAACCCTTAGGTCAAAGCTCAGAGGTTCAGGAAGAAGAGAGTTACTGCCCTGGTTGGAATTTTGCAAAGATACCAAAATTAACAGATTATTAACCAAAATTAATACAAAATCTTGCTATGTAGAAAAGCCACAAAACTTAATTAAAACCAAGCCCTGGACTGTTTGCAGTTATGTGTTAAACTAAGAAGAGGAAAACATTCCTTATTCAGCATTGATGCACCAGTGTGACTCTGCCCCAGAAGGAGAATATCCCCTCACAGCATTGCATTGCTACAGTTAATAGTGCAGGATGTGGCCCTTAAAGAGAACAGGACTCTTCCAGAGCAGTGATCTCCACACAATTCTGACTATTCATTCCATCAGTGAAGTACTTTGAGCACATATTCCCAATATATGTGTGTTATTATTTTTGGATTATATACATGTATTTCTGAAGTCCTTCCCATACCACAATGAATTGTCTTGTATGCACCTCACTTTGGAGACCACTATTCTAGAGAACCAGCCAAAAAACCCCAAAATCTCATAGACCCCAAAAACCAGAGAGATCAAGACAGACTTTTGTTCCCGCAAGCTCTTTGGCTGGCATGGAGGGAAGGCTGAGGAGTGGCAGGTTCTCCAGGAAAGGCTCCAGTGTCAATCTCTGCAGCCTCCCTCCTAAACCAGCTCATAGGTGATACCAAAAGTCACTTTCTTGGATTTCCTCCCTTTGGCCTGACCTACCTGCCAAGCTCCCACACAGCTCCTCCCAGGGCAATATCCACAAAGCACACAGTAGCAGCTGGAAGAAAGAGTCTTCCAGCCATAACTTCATGGCACTAACTGGAGACCAGTGCTTCTGGGACAACAGTGGGGTGGAAAGAAGGGGGCACTGAGAAGACACACTTACCTCATCATCCTTCCAGTCTGAGAAGTCAATCTTGAAGGAAGGCAGGGAGAACTGCTGGCTTACCCCTCTCTTGTAATGAACCGTCTCGGACTGCAGAGAGGGGTTCTTTGTGCTGTATCTGAAGAAAGGGGGAGAAAGAAAACTTGCTGTAACAAACCACTGCTCCCTGCTCAGCTCTCACTCAGTCCCACCCGTCGGCCTTTCAGGAATCACAAGTGGCAGCTCTAAAGGCAGAGCTGGCAGGGGCTGGCAGCCATTCAGTGGGAACACAAAGAGGGAAGGGAAAGGTCAAAGCAAGAAGGTGAGCACAGGAAAGGGAAAGCAGCGCAGACAGGCAAGGTCTTTTCGTGTCCATACTGACCTGCCTGGAAACACTGGGTGTCAGGAGAACAGAGGAGTGCAGCAGCTTGGCAAAGGCCTGCTCCCTAAATCCATGGCCTAGGCAACGCTGGCTTTCAGCCCAGCACAGTCCTAGTTTCTGCAGGAAACCCAGGAAGAACCAGCAGTGACCTAACAGTGGGAACACACAACCCAGCATAGTGCTGAGAGCTCTCCCGTGCCTCTGTGGGACAGCTCTGCAGTGGGAAACACTGCTTGGCTCCTACCATTCTGCTACGCCTTTCCAATCCACTCCTCAATCCCTCCTGTGCTTCCCCAGAGAGGTTGCAGGGCTACAAACACCACCTGACAGACACCAATCATCCTCCACATCCCCCACCCAGAGAAGAGTCACAGTTCTTCCACTGTCTCAAGGCCTGTCACTGAAATGCCAGCACTGCCAGGCTGGGAGGAACATCTGGAATGGGACCACATGGCCATCCACCATCTTCTGCACCCTGAGCCCACCTGTCTGCGCCAAGAGAGACATTTTCCTGCCTACTACCCCTTTCCAGAGGGTGATGCCTGAGCTGGATGTGCACAGCCTCTCCCAGTTCTGGCACAGGAGAGGTGGAGCAAACCCCAAAGCAGGGTGGGAACATCTGCAGCTGGTTTTATCACTAAAGCCTTTCTTGTCAAACTGTGTGTGCAGAGCACGCTGACAAATGGGAGAGAATCTGAGAGATCCCCTGCCCAAGAGACACTGCAGCACATCCTCCCTCAGCACAGTGACAAGACAGGCTCCAGCTCCACAAGAAAAACTGCTGCCTTTCTCTGGAAAGCTACAACAGTTCCTGCACCCTCTGAGGATCCAGGAGGTCAAGTGTCACAAGATCCATGTTAAATTCTGGAAGGTCATGACAAAGGGCAGGTTGACCATGTGCACCCTGCTCTTCCTGCCAAGGCAGGTTCATTATGTTATTTATGACAATACCCTCAAAGCCCATTCTGTAGTGTGCTGAAATCGTGCTGCTTCACTAGAAGGTCTCACTCCATCCTTTGCATTTCAAGCATGGTGTGGGAGAGATCAGAATGACAGGTCTTTTATATGTGAATTACAGAGCAAGCAATTGAGTGAAGTTTTATTTACCAAGTTGTCAAGCACAATGAATAGAGGAAGCCTGTATCTAGCTCCTTTTGTGGCACTCTCAAAGCTTCCCAGCTCTGCAGAGAGGCACAATTCTCCCTCCACAACTGGGAAAGCAGGGAATGGAAGAGTGACTTATCTAAGGTGACAGCAAGTCAGGAACTTACTGGAAATAAAGTGCAGAGGAAAGAGTGGAGCTGGGAGAGGAGTGTAAACATGCTGCTGCTGAATGCCAGGAAGGCTGGATGACCTGCATTTACAGTACCAGAAGCCCAAACCTGGCTACAACAGGAAAACAAATAACACTGTTCCACAGAGGACAGGGCAGAATAATACTCACATTGACTTGCTGCTCTCACCGCCCCTGAGAAAAGAAATAAACCAGGCACATAGATTTTCTGAGCTGAAGAGTAGGACAAAATTATTAAGGAGGCTTCTCCAAACGAATCAAATGAGCTTTATGCCTCAGACTGGGTGGCTGCCTGGCCCTCATTGCCAAAACATGTCAGACTTGGATCTGAACACTCAGACAACTCTGGATACTTCCAGTCAGCAGCCAGTGAATTCCCTGGAAGTCTGGTGACCCCAGACTGTCACAGAGATGGATCATCCTTCCAAGGTGATGCACAGGTTCCACGCACAAGCACACACTCCCCGCGCTACACAGGAGGACAACCTGTCAAGCTGTTCCAAAGCAGATATCCTGCGTATCAGGGTCTAAGGGGCCACTGCCCATCCCTAGCCCCTTTGGTTGGCATCTGCTGTATTCACAGTCATCCATTCCCTGCCTGTGCTGCTGGGGGCTCACAGCCAACAATAGCAGAGAGGCTCTGTAGAGCTGTGCAGATGTGTTACAGAAAAAGAGAACACACATTAAAGAGTAAAGGACAGCGGAGAAGCAACACACTGCCTCTCCCTGCACAAAGACTGACAGCTGAATGTTTGGGCTGCTATTGCTCAGCCTGCACTGCGCCAGGCCTCCAGCCAGAGGGACATCTAACAAAACCACCTGGTGACCACTGGCAGCTCAGGACAGTGGAGAAGTGAGGGGGTTCTCTCCTATTAGGTCAGGACCAAACAGACATCCTTGGTTGCATTATTTTAAACCTGTTTTGTTTGCTCAGATACCTCTGACAGCACGAGAATCACCAGCAACCCGAGGCACCCCACTGCTGGTGCAGCAGCAGCCCCAGCTCTGTCCTCAGGGTTCATGCAGCCCAGCTGCTCCTGTGAGCTCTGTGAAACACCTTTACTCACAAAATGCAAAATTTACACTCTGCACTGACTCCTTCCTCCCTTGTGCCAAACCCTTCCACCTCCAAAACCAGCTAGAGGCACACACTGTCTGCACAGAGAAAGTCAGCCTGTGGCTCACCCAGGCCTCTCCCTGTGCCCAGTCCAGACTCATCACCAAGCACCTGCAAACCCTAAATAGCTCCCAAGCCACCAGTGCCATGCTAGAGTTTGGGAACCTCTGGCTAAGCAGAGCTAAGTTTCTATTGCTACACATTCACTGAAGACCCAACATGAATGGGGGGGGGCGGGGGTTTCCCCCTCATCCCTGATCAGTGCCTGGGGAAGTTCTCAGCAGGGCACCAGTCCCAGCCCGTGCAGATTCCTTCACTGCTCTGCTCCTCAGCTCTGCCTGGCACTGGGGCTGCCTCAGACAGTCAAAAGACAGTTCCTGTTCCCACAAGGACACTGGGACCCCTGACAGAGAAGTGCCAAACGAGGATCCTTGCCAGGCTGCCTGAGTTAAACAGAGCACTATCCAGACCCCTGTCCAAACCCCACTCCTCAGGGAAAGCAGGATGCATGGAGCAATGTTGCCCAAAGGTAACACTTTTGACTGGAAATGGCTGAGAGAGCCTGTGCTTTGAAGAGCCTGTGGACAAAACAAGAGTTCTTTCTTTAGTAGCAGCTACACACGTTGCATGGACAATTTGCAGTGAATCCAGGACAAGGAGAGCTTCAGGGGTACCCAGGAACCAATTCTTCCACTGCCACAGGCTTTGAGTGCCTGGCAGGCTCCATGTCTTCTTATAGGTGATAGGGAAGGAGCCAGTCAAGTTCTGCTGATGTCCAAAGGGGGACAGGAGATGATGTGGAACAAGCATCCTCTCCTCCTCTCTCTCTCACCTGCCCACTCCCTTTTCATTTTGGGCCAGGATCCCACAGGTCATCTTCTGGGGAAGAGGGAAGTTTAACAAATGTCTCAACTCAAGGTGACTTTTATTGATAAAAGAAACACTACCAAACTATAGGAAGGCTATAACCCTGGGTCTCAGTCAGAGTTAGACAAGATCCACCCCAGGGAGGCTCCCACAAGGAGTTTGGAGGTTAACCAGGTGCTAAGGTGTTGCCTTGCAGTCCTTGAGAGTCTTCTCCTCCCCTCCTGCTTCCTCCAGGACTGAGTTTCCACTCCAAGCCAGGAAAACCCAAACCCCTTCCCATGCAGCTGAAACCCTGGTGTGTCCATATCCTACTCCAGCCCCTGCAGAGCTCTGCCTCCAGCTGCTGGGAGCACCACGCTCCCAGCTCCAGCCAGGCTTCAAAGCTCACACAACAGCTGCACAGAGAGGCAAAAAGACCACAACTCTTCTTACAGACAGAGGGTTTGTCTGCTTGGTGAAATCTATAGGATTTGGCTCTCATCCTGTGAACGTTGCACACTCCAGTGTTCCCTTGGGGATTGGTGTGTGCCTGGATCAAAGATGTAAAGGCTTGTTCCTAGCAAAACCCAGCAGTCGCCTCTGATTTCTTCACACAGAAGAAATCTCTGCACAAAGAATTCATATTAATCACCACAGCCCACAGTCAAAAGCAGCAAGAGCACCTTTCAAAGGCCCTGAACAGACAGAGGCCATTAAACAACCAAAGGAAAATCTGAGTGCCTCTGTCTCCTACGCAAGCTTGAATGAAAACAGCCGTGTGCTGAGCTACGATTTGAATTTCATTTTGTGACCCAACTCTTCAAACTTCCACATGCAGACAGAACAGGGAATCATCGCAGTGTCACGTCCCCTGTCAGCTCAGAAGATCATGGGAGAATGTTAGGGATGAGTGTAGCAGGCATTGCAAAACAAGGAAATGGGATTTATTTTTTTTAATATATCCATTTGCACATCAGCAAGACAAACAGCACAGCCCTGAAAAGGACAAGGATTGCAGAGCTAGACTGACCTATTTTCATTCTGTTTTCTCTTATAATGAGAAAATAGAGCTTGGCAACATCACTGGGATATGGGAGAGAATATTTCTGTCCAAAAAGGAAGCTCTTTTTTATAAGAATGGGCTGCAAGCCTCAAACCTCTCACGTCATATTTATCATGAGTTCCTGATCTGCCTGGATTGCTCAAGCCTTCAGAACTGGCTCTTTTAAGTGCTTCCAGCTACAGGCTTGGTTTAACTTCTTCCCCTGAGGAAACAACCGCTACTGTCATGTTTGAACTGCGCAATCCTTCCTGCAAGTCAGCAGGACACCTACAGCTGGAAAAGTCCCAGGGACCCTCCCAGGAACAGGCTGGTAGTGTGCACATCCAGGCTTTTGCCACACAAGGCAGGATGCATTCATAGAGCACTCACAAAAACAGAACACAAACCTCTCTGCAGACTGCTCCAAAAACACACTTGTCTCTTAAAGGGTATCTAAGGTACAAGCACAAGAACCAGGTACTGCAGGACAAGGCAGGCTACAAACTGGGAGTCCTTTAAGTATTCTCTAGGATGTGCTGCCAGTTCTGCAACAGAAACGCAACGCAGAGTCCCCTCTCCTTTATCTGGGGGGAAATTACATCACGGGCAATCTCTAGCGAGTAGTGGATGGACAGCTCACACACCTCCAATGTTTCTGCTGATTTCCAAAACAAAAGAAAATGGACGCAGCCAGAAAAATAAATAAAACTGAAGATATGGGGGGTCTTGAGCTGTTCAGAGGCAGGTCAGTGCTAATTCAATGCTACTAAAGAGACTCTGGCATAGACAGATCTCTGCTATCCTTGGGGTGATGCACCAGCTGCTCCTCTGAGAACTGATGTGTTTAGTGTTTAAATTCTCACCTCAAAGTAACCAAGCAAAAGACAATTCAAAGGTGAGAGCAGCAGCCCCCTCCAGATTTAAACTAATTCTCATTTCATCTAAGAGGCTTCTACTGATATCTGCACTAGCAGCAGAAAGAGCTGGGTACCTTCCTCTGGGCATGGGGCTGCAGAGGTGAACACATCCCTATAATCAACAACAGCTACAAAATCACCATCACCAGACTTTACTGGTCACCTGTAGCCCCACAAAAGTCATGACACAGCTCCCTGTGAGTTCAACAGTTCAGGACAAGAGGCAGGCAGCTGTTGGGAGCTACGTGTTCCCAGGATCTTGGCTAAGAAACAGTATGGATGAGTATATCCCCCAGCACAATCACCTGGGAAAATCTGCTGAACATACTTTGAGACAGGTTAGGACAGGACTGATAAAGCCACCAGTTTTTAAACAGAGCCCAAATAACTCCAGGAGGAAGCTCCCTGGCTTGCAGAAAGACTTCCCTTTGGTCATGGAAACCAGCTAATCCCAAAGACAGGCCCAAGACACAGTACTGTGGCTCTCAGGTGAGCAGAGGCTCCACAACAAGCAAAGCCTCTGCTCAAGGAGAGCCACCTTCCCTTACCTCCCCTCCCTCCTCTCACCCCAAATTGCACGACCACAACCACATTCCTAGCAGGAGTTTTGCAGGAGTGCTGATACTATCAGGCCCAGTGTCTGTTCCAGCAGAGAAGCAGGAATAACTTGTTTAGCGCTTCTAAGGAGCCATGCTGCAGGCTGGGAGCTGGGAGAAAATTCCTGCTTTTCACAGGGGGCCAGAAAGTTTCTCCCATTTTAGGACTCAGCATCGATTAAGGAGAGTGGAAAAAAAAAAAAGGTGTTTTGTTTTAAAGAGCATCTTCATCCCAATCAAGTGCAATAGAAGAAGTTTTGAATTTATACACAGTACAGCTTTTGCACATGCTTGTTCCTTGAATGCAGCTGTTAGCACCAAAAGAGATTGAGGAAAAGGAAAATCTACCAGCCCAGGCACAGGAAAGCTGCATTCCTATTAGCGCACTGAAAATGCACTCGCTCCACTCAGAGCTCTAAGAATGCAGCCCAGATTTTTTTTTTCCACTAGAATTTGAAAAGAATAAATCAAAGTAATTACAGCACTGCCCTTACAGAATTGCTTTGCAAAGCTGAAATCAGAGCTTCAAAAGGTTTTACTAGCAGCCAGCAAATCCAGAGAAGCAGAGATGCCTACTTGGGCAGCTGCACTGGCCCCAAGACGTGCTTCAGGAACCACTTCCACATGGAAAAATAGCCTGGGTTGAATTAAAGCAGCTTATAAAGTCTATATTTGTATCTGACTTCCCCCAGCCCTTATTACCTACACATCTGCATGAAATCAGGATCATGCCTTCCAAAAGGTTCCCTGGCTTCTGGTGCAGCCCCTGCACCCACACTTACATAACATTTATTGTTCAAGCACCCCAGAGCAGAGACAGGCAGTTCATCACTCCTGTACCACAGGGAAATTAAACCATGATTTATTAAATGAAAGGCCAGCAGTGGGAGCAAGAGCTGAATGTGGGTACTTTGACTTTTTAGAAGGTTTGGAGCATCAGGGACTGCTGCCAACCCAGCAGGGCAGCACAGAACCATTGGCTACATTTCACTAGTGGGGAAATCACTGCTGATCCTGGTTTCATGCAGAGGGTTCATGAACACAGGCTTCTCCTCTGCCATCTAACAGAGCTCCCTCTCTCAGTGAACCATGGACAGGGTGGATCGAAAAAATTCACATTTAAAAAAAATGTCTTTGAAGTTGACAGGTCTGTTAATGTTCAGAAACTCTACCTAGGAATTGTTCCAATTTAATTTAAAAGCAACTGGGTGGTTCATGTTTGCTGCACAAGCTTTAAAGAACAGACAACACCACTGGTATTTTCTTCCTCCAGTCAACCAACAGAGTTGTGAAAGGAGAGCTTCTACTTACAGGGGACTGAAAACACACTCTGTCCAGAAACAGTTATATTTGGTAACTAAAACAATTCTATTAAGCAATTATTATTCAAGGCACAACTTACACAAGACAGTCTCTTACGAGTCCAGCATGAGCAGTTTAACCAACAAGAACAAGCACTGCTAGTCTTGGGTGACTCAGCTGCAATTCCAGCCCAAAGCAGACTGGTTCAAGACATGGGTTAAAAAAAATTTAAAATGTTTCTTTTTAGAATAACTTTAGGTTATTGCCATTTTGACGTAAAATGCAGAAGTGGGAGTCTGAAAAACAGATTTTGAAGTATATGAATGTTCTTTATAGACTGTGGCACAAAAAATGTAGCACAAGGTTTGATATGAAGCTCACATGGAATTGTAAATGCAGATGTTTGATTGTTACTGACAAGTGGCAAAGAAATTCTACTTTGAGGTAAACCAAGAAGGGAATATGCAAAATGAGATTAAAATCAATGATTTAAACCAAGTCTTGCTGTTCTAAGCCACGGCTTAAATCTGGCAATGTAAATACATCCACCCTGGCCATAGAGGCCCTCAGTTCTCCCCATTAGCCCAGGGATGGTTTCCTTCTTAGGGCAAAAACCAAGGAACACTGCAGGGCAGCACAAGGGACACTGGCCACCTCTCCACGTTGTACCTGTGTTAGGGAAAGAGGACTTCAATCTCCAAGGCTGCCATTCCAACACCTTCACTAGCACTAAATTCACAGGAAACCTAAGGACCTAAGAGACAGAACACGGAAACTTTACCAGGATTTCTAAGGCATCCTGCTGCATTCAGCTCTGCTCAGGAAAAGCTGGATCTAAACAGAAAGCATTTTCAGAGTTTGTTGAGAGATATTTTTCAATCACTTTAGAAGGAGCTCATTTATTACCTCCCCCAAGTAAAGGCAGCCATGGGCTTTAACAGAAGAAGGGAAAAGGGCCTAAACAAAAATTCTGGATCAGAATATCCTCCAGTTTGAAGGAATGCATACCTAGGCTGGATAATTGAGCCTTTCTCATTTCTAAAAATACGCTATTCATTGATCATTAGTGGGATATTTATACTTTGCATAAAGCACAGAAGCCCTGTTATAGTTTGTCATAGATATTTCTCCCCATTTAAGCCTCTGAAGGTCCCTTCAATCAAGGCTAAGTTTAGTCCCAGCTCCAGAGCATCACTGCAGAAGCCGTCAGCACTAAGTCCAGGAGCCTCTGGTCAGCCAAAAGCCTCTACTAGAGGAAGCCAAGAGCTTCTGCAGCCTGAATCTTCCTTTACCCATGGAGCCAAAGGAATTCTTTGCCCCATGGCCATTGGAAGTGCACCATATCATACCAGCAGCTCACATGTACCCAACTCACACCAGGCAGAGCACATTCCAGCCATCTTTGCTCTGAACATAGAGAGGAAATTTTTCATAGACATATGGGATACAGTGTTGATTGGAATGGTTTAAATGTGCTGATTTAGATAAAAAGGTTTTAAAATATGTCGGGATGTACTACCAGGATATGAGAAGGTTCCCACTGATGATATTTTGGTCATTCTTTCCACAGCTAAACAAAAACTGATATGTGTACCTGGCAGAAAACACACAGATAGGGTTTCAGGAAGTAAATCCTCTCCCAACAGCCTGTGTTGAAGTGGGTATTTATCCCAAAAAGGGCTTTGAGTGGGCCTCAGTTCCACAGACTCACTCTGTAAATGTCAGACTGAACTTTACTTTGGTGGCCCAGATGCTCCCATCATAGGGAACACAGAAATGCAGTGAATTAGGTGATCTGGGAAAAAAAACAGGTAGTATTTGAAGGGAAAGGTGGTTGGGGTTTTTTTCATTTCAGAGAAGACCTTGCTGACAGAACATAGAGCTGTGAGTTCCTCTCCTTTGTTGCACACAGAATGGTTTCCCTACACCCTGAAACCAAACCAAAAAGGGAACAAGAGAAGATATTGGCTATGTGAGGGAACTGAAAGTAATATTCAAAGTTATCAGAATACATTAAAAAGAAACAGAAGAAGAAGAAATTTCCCTCTCTACCATCTGTGGCAGCACTGCCTTGGGGTGACCAATGAGAGATGTTTGACAGCTCATCATCCCAGCTCCTGTGCCCCTCCATGTGCCCACAAGCCCAGGACTTACACTGCCATGCCACCCACAAACTCCTCTGTAGCCTGGCAGTAGATTGTGATGGCAACACGGGCATCTGCATCAAAGGTGAACTCCAGGCTGTACAGGACCTTCTGCTTCCCATTCTCCTCTGTAGGACTGTCAACATCATCTTTATACCTGAAAGACAACACCAGAGAATTAGAACATACATTTAGGAGATATCAACAAGATCACTCTGGAAATAAGAACAAGAGTACTCCAGACTTGGTGTTTCAGGCAGGCAAGGCACCATGGGCTTCCACCCTGTGCTTCCCAGATTTCCATTCTTTTCCCTGAGGAAGGTTCTTACGAGACTTGACTGAAGTTATTAAAGTGAATTAATGATGGTGTGGAGGGATCTCACGCAGTCTCACAGTGCCAGGGTACAGAATGAGACAAGAAAGGGAAATATTGAATGTCAAACCCTGAGGAAAATAAACATTCTCCTTCCTTTTAAATCTTCGTATTAGGCTCAGCATTTGGGCTAAAGAAATCCTGCATGGGCTTGACAAATCTAAAACCTAATTCTTCTAACTCTGCAATGAAATGGTGCATGACAGGCAGAAAAACAAGGCTTCTGTAACACAAAGAACCCCTGGAGCTCAACAAAAAGTACCTTCAGTATCACACAGAAGATGATATTTAGGTCAGAAAGCATCCAGATATAGGAACTTCAAATACCTTTGAACATATAAATGATCAACTAAATCTCTGGTACTGTAAGGGAATGGAGCTTGCATGTATTTATTGTATGAACAAAAATTAACACATCCAACTGCACAACAGACATGATAACCAAGAGAATGAGCTTAGAAGTTATTTCAATTAACATAAAGAGCGCAATAACTTGGCTATAGGCTCCTGCACAGCTGGATCCCACTGTGTCATCACCACTGTCCAGATTACTCCTTCTCCCTAGTGCAGAAAAAGACACAAATCCAGTGAAGGAGAAGGTACAAAGCAAGCTCTGGGGCAGTGAGCTATGGTCGTGGGTCAGGGGGACTCAGGGAGTGCCAGGAGTGGCCACAGAGACCAGCAGATCCTGAACAAGCAGCCAACACACCACAAGAATATAGAATCACAGAATGTCCTGAGCTGGAAGAGATCCACAAGGATCACCGAGTCCAACTCCTGGCCCTGCACAGACACCCCAACAATCCCACCCTGTACCTGGGAATGTTGTCCAAACTCTCTGGGAGCTCTGGCAGTCTTGGGGCTGCGCCCATTCCCTGGGGAAAGAACCTTTTCCTGATATCCAGACTAACCCTCCCCTGGCACAGCTCCAGTCATTCTCTAGGTCCTGTCCCTGGTCACAGGGAGCAGAGATCAGAGCTGCAGACCCCAATAAGGTCTGATCTCAGTCTCCTCCAGCTGAACTGACCCAAGGTCTCCCTGCCCCAAAGAGCAAAGTGACAGAAAAAAGGATGTGATTCACTGGCAAAGCAGCAGCAGATTCTCCATAAATTCAAATCCCATGACCACAGGTACCACTGTGAGCTCAGGCACTGTGTCAGAATGGTGAGGGCAGCAAGGCTGCCTTTGAGAGGTGTAACAGCACTGATGTGTCACCCAGCTCCAGCCTCACTTGTTTATCAGTGGTACCTTCATTGCCACAAAAGCTGGGTCAAAGCCAAGCAGCTGAACTATTCAGGAAAAGCTTGGCACTGTCTCTGTCTTCACAGTATCAGCCTCTCCCCTCATTAAACAGGCTCGATGAATACACTGAACTGTCAAAAATACTGAGAAATGGGCCAGACATACCTCCATAATTCAATCTAAAAATTGTCAAGGGAATCCTTATTTACTGAGTTCACTGACATATAATAACTGCTGCCTAATTAAGAGGGTTCCAGCATTAATTTTATTTAACACCACACCGAACAAGAATTAAATGTTCAGTTTCAGTAATTTAATACAGAAGGTGCAAAATAAAATGTAAGAGCAGTATAATCAAATACCCAACACATGTTCTTGTACTAATGTAACCCTGGTGAGCTACTACAGCACACACCCGCATTCCTGTCAGAAGGGCTTGGAGACTTTTGCCAGAGGTTCACCTAGGTGAGAACAGCAAATAAAGCTAAAAGCACCCAACATGCCAGTATAAAATAGACAAGTCCCAAGAACTGGAGTCTTAACATCTGCAGAAGCCTGGACACAAAATACAGGGCAGAGCAAGATGGTATTTTCACACAAGTTAGTTGCATTCAAAGAGTAAAATCATGGCACTTGAAGGCTGTAAAGAAGAAACACTCTGGGCAGCAGGGCAGGTTTGCCTAGAAAACAAGGGGGAGCATCAATATTTTGTGCTGGACTGACCCAAGAACACAGATGGCAACAATCCACTCACAAAAGTTGTGTGTGTCCAAGAGAGCAGCAGCACAAGTCACCTCTTGCTGCACTGCCCTCCACCGTTGATCTAGGGTTGGAAATGAAGGATCCAGGCTATGATAGACTTGCCACTTCTTCCAAAAGAAGTAGGGTGGGAGAACCAGCATCTTTTGCAGGTGGGGGCTGCTTCACAGCCTCACCTCACGCACAGGTAGGCATTAAATAGAGATGCCCAGCACATATGTGAGCTACAGCTACAGCACACATGTGAGATACCTGTGACAGCACCAGGGAACAATGGGCAGACCCGGGCATGGGGCAGCTCGCACACAAACAACAAGTCATTAGTACAGCCATTGCCTGCTTTGTATTGCCAGGGAAGTTACAAAAAGCATCCCAGATCACCCTCCTGCTCCCAACTTCACCTCTGCACCTCCCTGCCAGCACTCAGAATGTGCTTCCATCCTTCCAAGGAGATAAGGGGTTAAACCTAGACTAGAATACATCTGTTGCCCTGGGAAACCACCGAGGGGCCATTACCAACTGCAGTGCCTGGAGGGAAAGTTTCTGTAGGATGCATCTGTTGGGAAGTAGGAGAGTCTGAGCCCTGTCTGCCTGGAACAGCATCGCTGGAGCAGAGGGCAGGGTACATGTGCCTAAACAGTGGCAGTCACAGCAAGGCTGTGTCCTCCTGCTGCAACATCCCTGCTGCTGGAGGTTTAGAAAATCATTCACAGCCTTCCAGTACCTGAAGGGAGCCGACAAAAAGATGGAGAGAGACTGTTCACAAGAGCTTGTAGTTACAGGACAAGGGGCAATGGCTTCAAACTGCCAGACAGTAGGTTTAGATGGGATATTAGGAAGAAATTATTCACTGTGAGGGCGGTGAGGCCCTGGCACAGGCTGCCCAGTGAAGCTGTGACTGCCCCATCCCTGGAAGTGTCCAAGGCCAGGCTGGACAGGACTTGGAGCAACCTGGGATAATGAAAGGTGTCCTTGTTCATGGCAGGGGGTGGAAGGAGATGAGCTCTGAGGTCCCTTCCAACCCAAACCAGTCTGGGATTCTATGATCTGCCACAGAGCAAAGAGTTCAGGTGAGAAAAGACTAGACAGGAAGCTCTGCCAGCTGGCCCAAGGAACAAGCAAAGACTACTTCAGTGCATACTTTGAGAGGCAGAGACAGCTCATGTCCCACCCTAAGGTGCAGGAATGGTGGGATGTAACATTGGGGAGTAACAAAACAAAAATCACACATTTTGCATTCCTTCTTTCTTTGCAAGGGGCCTGGCAGACAAGGAGGTGGTTCAGGAGTGGTTCAGGTGCTTCAAGAGCTCTTCTGTCTCCACCTGCACTTGAATTCTACAGTGTACATTTAGCCAAGCCCTACAGGCAGTGTCCATGTGAGGTGGCCACAGTTGCATGCACAAATCTGGAAACCAGTGACTTTGCTGGGTGTGCCTTTGGGTCATGCACAGAGGTGCATCACAGAGTCTTCACAATAACAGGTACAGAGCAGAGACACTGACCACCTTCGGGAACAAAGAGCTGATCCAACGTTTTGCTGGAAAAGGCAAAGCAGGATGACCAAGGGAGCTGAGGCCACCCGGTCTGACATCACTCTTTGATAAAATAATGGAAATGCTGGAACATTTTGTTTGTCTGTTAAAGAATTAAAAGATAAAAATATAATTAGCAGCCATGACAGTTTTATAGAACTAGGTTGAGCCAAACCAAATTTCATCCTCTGAGGAGGTTAAAAAGTCTGACCAACATAGTAGACATGCAGGATAAGTGTTAAGTATCCCTTGACTTTATGCTGTGAGATCTGCATTGTCCAGTGTTTCAGCAGGCATTAAATGAAGGCAGAAGTAGTGACACCTCTATCAGCACTGACTTTGATGGGAGACATCAGCCCCAAATGAAGGTTCTCCTCTCTGGGGGTTCTGCAGAGATCTGTCCAGTTTAACACCATCCAGGGCTGCAGAGCAGGCAGTCCCAGCCCCTCACCACCGCCACCACGGGATGAACAGCTCCAAGGATCTAGGTCAGTCCCACTGTTCTGGAGAGGGAAGAGAAGGCATTTCCTTTCTCTCCCTCACAGCATCTTACCTGTCTCCCCTCAGCCCCCACAATCTGCCTCTCTCAGGCCCTTATCTAAAACACTCAGTGATTTCACTACTCTCCATGATTTTCTGATGCTTCAGACACATTCCCAAACCACTACAGTTGCTGATTCCCTCAATACTTTTATTCCACGAATCCAAAGCCCAAAGGCTGAAGCAGAGAGGCTATTCCAAGGTGCAACAACACACATTGTCTCCTGAGTTGATCTTCCTCCTGCAAATGGAAGTGCTTTCAGGGTAGAAGGGAACAGCCAGTACCAGCCCTCCAGGTACTGCAGCTCTGAAAGGAAGTTTCTGATCCAAAGCCAAATGTAGGACACAAGACAGACACAAGGAAGTGTTTGTTGGTGGTTAACAGCAAAATTCCTGCTACCCTCTTGTGAGGTTCACAGTCTCCTCCTGCTAGAAATGAAACACTCACATGAGACTCAGAACTTCAACACCAATATCCACAGGTTTATTGTTTCTCTGCAAACCTCCTGAAAAAATTCAGGACTTGGAAAAGCTCCGAATTTTGTCTGGTCAGAGCTGGGCAGGAAGCCCAGAGTGGACATTTCCCCATATTCCTCCATGGCACAGGCTGAGAGAGTTGGTGTCATTAAGTCTGAAGAAGAGATGGCTCCACGGAGACCTTAGAGCCGCTCCTGAAAGGGTTCCAAGAGAGCTGGAGAGGACTTTGAACAAGGGTCTGGAGTGCCAGGACAAAGGGGAATGGCTTCCCACTGCTAGAGAGTAGGTTTAGATGGGATACTGGCAAGGAATTCTTCCCTGTGAGGGTGGTGAAGCCCTGGCACAGATGGCCCAGAGAAGCTGTCACTGCCCCATCCCTGGAAGTTTTCCAGATCAATTTGGATGGGCCTTGAGCAACCTGGTCTAGTGGAAGGTGTCCCTGCCCATGGCAGGGGGTGGAATGAGATTATCTTTAAGATCCCTTCCAACCCAAACCATGCTGTGATTCTGTGAAAAACAAAAAGCTTGTGAAGACATTACCATCAGAACACAGCTTGAACTTTACACCTGGACACTCAGCTCAGTATCACCATATTTGGTGGAGGATGTGGTAAATTAACAAGTTCTGGAAAGAATGTGCAAACCTCAACCACTGGTTGTGAATAAGCCAAGCTGGAGAGGGCACAAAGTGTCCTTACGTGCACAGAGGGAGGAAGTCAAAGCCTCTAGGCTAGAACAGTAGAAAAGCACAAGACAGAATGTACCCTTGGGGACTGGCAATTAAATTCTCATTTTGGGTCTACATCAGTGCAAAATTAAATCGAGTCATGTTGGCAGTGTCGTCGTCAGCACTGACACAGCAGCAGCAGCACAAGAGCCTGTGAGAGCTCGTGAGGCAGAGAAAGAACTGATAGTGCCAGGAATTAGATGGATGCAAACTTAGACACCATCAAGGTGCATGGACACTACAATCCAAATAGCCCAGAGCTGCAACTCTGCTCGGGGAAATGGGACGTGCGACCACAGAAAGCAGAATGGCAGAACTATATGTACAAAACCACACCAACTGCTTCATTCACAGCCAGGCCTCTCCCAGGGAAACAGCCGCTTCCCATTTGGCTTCTGAGAGATGATACACTGCTTATATTCCTTCTCTTTTTTCCTCGACAAGTACTTCAACCTTGAGCTGGAAAACCAAACAGCTTTCAGAGCAGTTCACCAATGCTCACTTATTTGGAAGTTCAATCAGCTTTGAAACCACAGGTTTTGCTCATTTAAAAAGCAAAACAAAAAAACCCTGCAGTTTTCACACAAAAACAAACTGAGGGTTTTTGGTTATGACTCCAACTGCTCACGTTACACCACACTATCAGAGCCACCTTGGCTGGGAGCTGCAGCTGGATCCCTGCCAGTGCTCCAGCCCTGAGACGCACAATTCGGAGCGACTCCAGCCAGGATCGTTGGGAAATGCTCTGCCTGGACATCTGCCCAGTGCTCAGACCCAAACAAAGCACTGAATGCTGGGCCCTGTACCTCAGCCATCTGTTGGAAAGGGGACAGCTGCAGGTCTGAGTGAGAGCCAGTGCTTTAATCCAGCTCTGCTGCTTTAGATCTCAGAGTGGAGCAGTGAAAGGTAACAGATCACAATGGTTGTCCAGACCTCCTTCCCCTACACATGGGACACAAGCCATCTAAACAAATGCGTAACACTAGGACCAAACTTTATCTTGGCAGCAGGAAAAACCTGAGGAAGTTTCACTCAAGACCAATCAATCTTCCCAGCCTGTGACTTGCACCAGAATCAGCTCCTTTCTGGCTTCTCCTTGCATAGGAATGCAGGAAGGAATCTGTCTGTAGAGTTTATTGACCTGACTAATATCTTCCGCTCATGCTAATGATTTCATGGCTTTGTTTACCACTCCAGTCTGTCCTGCAGAAACAGACACATCACTGATCCTGTTTGGAAACACAGATTGTTTGGATAAGGAGAATATAAACCACTTGAAAGCTCACAATGGAATGCAGAAACCTCTGGATATATGTAGCAACAAAGATCTGGAAATCAGCCATTCTCCAAAACCTTACCAGTAGAGTTTGGCTCTGGCTGACAGATCACTGGGTTGATAAAATGAAAGGTTCAGGCAATGGCAGTACCTCACAAGTCGGAGAGAGTCTTTGCGGATATTCACCAAACTTCTCAGTGTCTTCACTGGCTCATGTGGAGCTGGAGTTACATAGGGAAACTGGAACAGAAAGGCAAGTAATTCTCCTGTTATTACACTATAAAAGGTAGCAGCATGTTACCTGGCATGCAATTTACCCAAATCAAGAAGCATCCAGCTTTCAGAGCACTCAGTACAGCAGCCACATGGAACAGCACCGGAAAATTCTCTTTACAGATAAATCAAGCGTGTGTCAAGGTGAAAATCCTGCCCTGGCCCAGCAATAGCTCACATTGGGAGTGTACACTTTAAGAAAGGGCATTTTCACAAGTCTTTTTTCTGCACCCTGAATTCTCAGTCAGGAAAGCCTTGCTCTCAACAAGCTTTTATTTCCACTAAAGAAACCACCTCCAGCTTGAGCAGAAGAAATGTAGCTCTTTCATGTGTGTTACAGCATGCAAACAGTGATCTGACTGCTAATCAGCAAGCTGAAACCCTGGATTACTGGGGGAAACTCTCTTTATTCTGAAACAATGGGGCAAATGTTCTGGAAAAGAAAAGAGACAGGGATAGGGGGCCTCATTCTATTCTACACTCAAGAAACCTTCTCTCACAGATTGTCCTTTAAATAGGGACAATAATGCTTCAGACTGTAATTCTCCTTACTGGGCACAGGATCTCCAGTGAGAAAAGCAAAGGAAAGTGCTTATTGTGGTGATCACAACTTGTACAGCTTCAGACCTGCCTGCTGGGCACCAGGGACCACCAACACATGTTTCCTTAGAAATGAGGCAAGGCCTCAGTGACTCCAAAGCAAGAACTGGGCCTGTGTCCAGAAAACAGTTTTACTGCTCTGTGTTTGAGTGGTTTTTTCCTTGAAGATTAATCAGAGCTGCCAAAGGGCTTTAAGTTTACATAGGCAAACTATATTCCACAACAGCCTCCTTCTCTTAAACCTACTTGGCAGAAGTCCCATGGTGTCAATGGCGTCTCATCCACTCCCCTCCAGAGAAATGATGAAATCCAGTGCTGGGATGTCAGCAAGGAAAGCCAGGCTGAGACATGCAGGTAATTTAACTCTGCCAGGTTAGTCCCTACAGGAAGGGCCCTGTGTGCAGACATGGCACAGGGGATGTGCTGAGCACCCCCAGGCCTGCCCAGCACTGATACAACCACAGCGATTTCCAGCTCAAGTCCCTCCTTCCTAATTCTGTCCCCCAACTGCACATTCTGCTTGAACAAGGACTTTCCAGATTGCTCCGTGTCCTACCCTGCAGAGTCCTGTTAACTGACTGTGGTTCTGAGAAGACCAATGGCACAGCCTGAGGAGAACTCAGAAAGCAGAACATGCTTGTCACTGTTCCAATTCAAACACTGAGTCATCCTGCCTCAGTTTCCCCCACCTGTAAAACCAAGGTGATCCTGAACTGCCACCGAGCACTACAAACATGAATTATTAATGGTCACAGCCCTTCTAATGAGGAGAGCCACAACTTCAATTTTCCATTTTCACACTTTGAAGCTGCAAAAACAACTAGGAAAATAGTTGGCAAAGCAAGGAGCTCTTCTTTTTCCTCTCTAGCACTCTGAAAACATCTCCAAATGGCTCCTACTCTGCTACCTCTTGGTTCTTTTCAAGCAGTTTTGAGATGCAAAAGAAATCCAAAACATAACACTTGCATAAAATTCCTATCTGTCCCTCACAACAGCATTATTCCCTTTTCAAGCACAAGCCAATCACTTAAGCAAGCAGCTTTCCACAGTCTCAGACACCTGTGGGCCCAAAAATACCTTTATAATCCAGCTGGAGAGAAGAACATTCTGAGCCCACCTAGATTACAAAGCAAACTAAAAAACCACCAAGTATCAAGATCTGTCTTAACATTGCCCTTTACCCAGCCAGGCCACTCAACCTCACAGAGAACAGCACGTGTTCAATGCTGACTGGAAGCCATTCAACATGCCCGGGAGCCTTGGGAAGTCCAGGCTCTCAGAATGGATCTGCTTCCCAGCCTACTCTGTGGCCTTTTTTTACACTTGCTCAGGCAGGCAGGCAGAATTAGTCCCAAATTCTGTGCTCCTGAGCCCCTGTCCCTCTTCTCCCACTACTAATTCCTTCTTAGTGAAAATAAGACTCAAAGGTGAGTTCAGCTTCTCAGGAAAACTCTGGTTGCATCTGAACACACTGGAATGACATTCCCCAAGCAGCAAGGACCTCTTCCGTGCCATTCTCCTCTACAAGCCCTACACAAGATTTTCCAAAACAGGCAAGAAACAAAATAATAAAACAGACAGAACATAGGAACTTGCCTGAACTGGTCTATTCCCAAGGAAGTTCAGGTCCATGTTCTCACCAAAAAGGTAACCCTCGGGGTGAGGGGTATCAAACTTCTCGCCTCCCATAAAGAAGTGACTTGCAAAGTAGTTTCCTAGAAACAAAAAACACAAGTGAATGAAAAAGAAGTCTAAATGAGTGCTTCCCAGAAAAATTTGTGCAGTTTTTAATTCACAAGTATAAAAGAGCACAAGACACAGAAAACACTTGCTAATTCACCCCTTCCCTCTAGTACTGAGGGCCACTGCCAATAGCAGGAGAAGAGGGGGAAAAAAACCCAAACCCAAAACCTAAAATAAATCATTACAGTGGAGATAATTCCATTTCAACTGAGATAATTCCATTTCAACTTGTTTTCCAGAGAAGGGACAGGCAGCAGTAAGACTCAGTTCTTTCCAATATTGCTCCATTCTGATGAATTCTTCCTATTTTCTCTACTTCCCAGCATGAAGCCCAGTCCCACAAACACCATGGACCTGCTCAGAGGATGAGGCTTCCTCCCACTGCAAAGCCCTGCACAGCCAGAGGGGCTCCTGTAGGGTAAAGTTTGCCTTCCCTCCCCTCTTTCACTCCCATATCCCAGCAAGAACCCCACCAAACCTTTACTGTGAGTGCTGGACATTGTACACCTTGATGATGAATTTAATTAATAACACTGACAGCTCTAAATGCAGAAACATGGATGTCTGGGAGAAAAAACAGGGACTGACTAAAGTTTCACCATGAATTTGTTTCATTTATCTTTAAGATGATGCACTACAGTTCAAATTTCAGGAGAGAAAACAAGTGCAAGGTCACTGGGATTCTGAAGCACTGGACTGACTGCAAATTAATGGAATCAATTCAGGTGTGTGAGAGCCCCACAAAAGTAGCTCCCTCCTAGAAAGACTTCAGGAAAACACTTTCAAATATGAACTTCACAGAGTTACAAATTCAGAGAAATAAGTATCAGGAGAGAACTAAAATAAAAGGTTCCATCCAAGCCACTTCCCTTCAAATTTCAGAGTGGGGGATGAGAGGACTGAGACAAATGTACATTTGCTTCCCTGGGTGCAATGCATAGACAGCATAAATTTGTGTTAAAATGAGTCATTCCAGAAGCAGTAACTAATCATCTGAATGGCTATGGAGGCATTCTGGAGGGATTTGCAGTCCCTCTAGCTTAGAGCAAGCACGATTTACTCTGAAATTGAAGGGTTTCCATGAATGGCTCTGTTTTTTCCATTAAGGCTTTTCCCCTTTATGCTTCAAGAAAGGCTCTTTTCACTCAGCACAGATGGCAGTGCCTTAATGATGACGGTAGCACTCAGCTATTGCTGAGCTCAGCTTACAAGCACCCAGATGTTTGCAGTACTGAAACACGTCCTTCTTTCCAGATACAACAACCACCTTCAGCACAGGTCCAGATTCTACAGAATCAGAATAACAAAATCACAGAACCATTTAGGTTGGAAAAGACCTCCAAGATCATAAAGTCCAACCTGTGACTGATCCCCACCTTGTGAACCAGACCAGACCATTGAGTGCCACGTCCAGTTGTTTCCTGAACACAAATGTAAGGTGCTTCAAATGACAGGGAGCCTTTTCCCGCCCCTCCCAGAAGCAACAAATTAAAAAGCTAATCTGCATATAATCTCCAAGCAGAGCCAACCTGACACAGCCTCTCCACCTGAGATACACCACGATGGTTTGTGCTTGCACTAAGGTTCAGAAAACCATGATGAACACTGGGGTTTAGGAACAGATTGCACATTCTATGTGGGTCAAGTAGGATTATGTTTTGGAACGTTTTATTTGACTAACTGTGAAGACAATGCTTGTGCAGCAAGTCTCAGTACCACAGCAGCTGGTTATCTGCGGTCAGAGTCGGAGAACTCCCTCATATCCACTAAATGAGACAGACTCATAGAATGGTTTGGGCTGGAAAGGACCTTAAAGATCACATAGTTCCAATTCCCTGCCACGGACACCTTCCACTACCCCAGACGCTCCAAGGTCCCTCCAACCTGGCCTTGGATGCTACCAGAAATGAGGCAGCCACAGCTTCTCTGGGAAACAACTCAAAGGGAAGAGTTTCTTCCCAATATCTAATCTACTCTCTGTCAGTTTGAAGCCATTCCCCCTTGTCCTGTCACTCTGGGCTCTTGCAAATAGTTCTGCCCCATCTGTAAGTTCCCTTCAGGTACTGGAAGGCCACAACTAAGTCACCCCAAAGCTTTTCTTCTCCAGGCTGAACAATCCCATCTCTCTCAGCTTTTCCTCACAGCAGAGCTGCTCCATCCCTCTGATCAACTTGGTGCCTCCTTTAGACTGCCTCCAGCAGCTCCACATCCTTCCTGTACTGTGACCCCAGGGCTGGAGGCAGCTCTCCAGGTGGGGTCTCACCTGAGCATAGTGGCAGAATCCCCCCTCCCCTGCTGCCCAGGCTGGGGGATCAGCCCAGGACACGGTTTGAGAGCATCTCCAGGGATAAAAAGGTCTCTCTTGTTCAACTGGAACAGCAGCCAGACACAAAACTAGCATGTTCAAGGCACCTGCCACACTGTCACTGCTCCGCTAAGAACTACTTTTGGGATCTCTACCACATTGTTGGGATTTGTCACAAATACACACTGCATAGCAGCAGGAACCACACCTTCAGTTCCACGTTCAGACTGAACTCTCTTCATCTTCCTGCTAAGTCACCTCCTGCAACGTGAGAGATTTTTTTTTTTCCCAGAGGCATTTTCTTCACAGCAAACAAGAAACACAGTCAGTGCCAGGCACAAAGAGCACAGGGAAAATCACTTTGAGGAGCTCAGAGGGGAACACGCTGGTGAGCAGAACAACCCCCAGGCTCTGCCAGTGCTGCTGCACACACAAAAGCTGCCACGCACACGAGGTCTCAACAGCCAAACAAACCAGAATGGCAGCAAACTGTCTCCACAAATTTATAACACAGTTTTCTGCAGCTAAAAAAAGATATTCTGTTGCAGGCTTTCTGAAAGCACTTGCAATGACACACTAAGTTCAGAGCTCTCAAGGTAAGACAAAGTTGTGCATTAATTCTCTCAACCATTGCCACAAGCACCTCAGAGTTTGCCCAAGTTGGAAGCAAAATATTTTAGGAAAGCATTTCTTAAATATCACACCAAGGACTAAAAGGAAACTTCAAGATGGAAAACATGAGGCATCCTCTTTTCTAGATAGTGTGACATCCGCACATGCAGGATTTTTAGTGTCTCTTAAAGGCATGCATATATTTTCCATGCATTAGAATTCTAGGTTCCATATCCAAATCCATTACAAAGCCAGCTTTAGGATTTTAGCCAGGCTACCATGCCTCTTGAACCCTGTTCCCACATGTCCCTCAGCCTGTAAAATCACCTTGGCCTACCTGAGGCAGGTGTTGCAAGGCCAGCTTTACACAGAGCTTTGTAGCTATGGGGGATGCTAAGTGCTGTCCTCTTTGGCAGGAAAAATAGAAAAGCAAAAACTTCTTGGATTAGCCCTCCACAGAACTGCTACAAACAGAAATCCTTCAGGAAAATGCAGTGACACACTGACCAGGAAACAATCATATATAACAAAAAAAAGATGGAATAGAATAAAAATGCCAGAGCAAAGAAAAACTGTGGCTTTACTTCCCAGAGCAAATCAGTACAAAACACAGGGGAGCATCAGATAAAAGAGAACACAACTGGGTGACACTGCTGAGGTAGATGAAGTCCAAGCAGTGGTTGCAAGAGAAATTGTTGTGGTAGAAAACTTTACAGTGGCTGGAAAAACTGGGACCACTGGGACACCCAGAAGAGCCAAGTCTGACTCACTAGCTTATCCCACACAAAACCAAACTGGAACCCAAGGCTCCTCCTAGGCATCAAATGACACCCAAATACTTAATATTTAGTACAACATAGAGGTGGGGTTTTATTATCGTAATTGCCCCAGCATTAAGCACCAGACTGCCCCAGTCATTACCTCTCCCTAAACCAGCATCCTAATCCCATATCCATGCAACCCATGGAGGTGATGCACGAGTGACACGCCAGGAAGTGACACAACACCCCACAAGAACCAGGAGCACAACTATAACCCCAACACCACATATGCTGTGTCGTACAATGTTCATTAATAGAAAGTGATTAGGTGTCCATTTATGCTTCTCATCATTAATACAATTAATAGTGAAGTGAAAGAAATTGAGTTCTTTTTAATTACTCAGCCAGGCACTCACCACCACAGCAGACTTACAGCACAGACCCAGGCACAGCCTGAACCAGCACCAGTGTGTGAAATACAGGGACAGGGACACTGTCATGGTACACAGCAACACAATGATGGACTGGATGTGACTCTGAGTACTCTTCTCCTATTTAAAACTGCTCTTTCTTTGATTAAAGCCTCATTCCCAAACAACAAAGCAGTTCAGCTTCAGAGAAGAGCAATCTGCTTCCTTTGTTTTCCTCTCAGAAATCTCCAGGGAATTCTCTTCCAAGAGCTACTCCAGAGAAGAGCCATCCCAAGGGCACCTGCTCCAAGCTGCAGAGGAGCTCACTGGAACAGACACAGAGCTGTGGGAAGCACTGGTGCATTGATCACCGATTCTAAAGCAATAGGGGCATGTGAGAGCCTTTCACTGCTCCAAGCACTGTATATGAAGCACTATAGACATCACGACTGTTCCCTGCTAAACAGGAAAAAAATACCCATTTTTAGCCCATATATTGAGGCACTTACTCTTCTGTATAAACTGGGCCCTCCTTCCAACTGCTCAGGCAGACACAATGTCAGCACAGGCTCCATAAAACAAAAAAATCTGCTTAAAAGGTACCAGAAAGAGGGGTCAGAGAAGGGAGTTGGGTATCACCTTACAGCAACGTCAGCTGTCCAGATGCAGCAGGGAAAATGTAGATGATCCCCACCCAGAGCCCTGGAGGAACAAGCAAGGCATTTTTAGAGGATTTTTGCCTACAACACTGCACACAATTACCAACAAAGCTGTTAAACGACCTGTGGATGCCTCAGCAGGGACCGGCTCACACAGACCAAGGTGGATTCCACAGCAACCTGCTCAATCCTCCCCCAGAGCACGTGACTGACCCAGCAATAACCACATCAAAAGTCAATAAAGGAGAAGTGAATATTCACCTCTGCCTTTGCAACCAGCCGTGACTCAACAAGGCACCGTCACTTGGAACAACCTGGCACAGTCACCATGCTCCTTTCCACAGGCAGGTTGACAGGCAGCTGGTATTCTGGCTAATACCTGTATTTAGGGTTTATTTCCTTGCACAATGTGTCCTTGTGAGGGGATATTTGCTCCAGAATACAAACCCTCATCCTTCAAACCAGTGCTGACCACAGACGTCAGCTGACCAGGCACTTGCAGTAAGTCAAGATCTGCTGAAACCAGAGACAAGAAAGGACAGAATAAAAAAGGTGATGGACAGCCCTCGGTGCTGCATAGAGAATGGGGGAGCTCAGGTAATGCTCTCACCACATCTTCCAGCCTTTCAGAGGTAGTTTGAGAGCCAGGAGTGCATCTCAGGCTCACACTCCAGCACACACACTCACACATCCAACACAGCCCATGGAAAACCAGCTTCTGCTAGTCAGGGCTCACAGCAACAATGTCAAGTTAAAAACAATTAGCAATCATTTAGTCTAAGAACATTTTGTACTACTTCCAGCTTTCTTCCTGACATCAAAACAGTCTTCACTTATTTCCACTCATCTTCACTGTCAGGTTTTGTACCAGCCACAGACAACCTTTCCAGCTCCAAGACAAACACACTGGGGATGGCAGGACCGGAAGGACAGTGTCCCTCTGATCCACCTGAAGGAGGGAGGGGAGCTGCCATCCCAACACCCTCACTGTTCTGGGCTCTGAACCTCCACCAGAAGTGATTACCACCTCTTCTTCTGCCTGGAGCTCGGACAGCTCTTCTCCCTCCCCAAAGTCAGGAAGATCCTTGTTAGAGAAACCCAAAGAAGGCAAAGAGAAATCTCTGGCCTAATGCCAGCATTCAGAAAGAGCACGAGAAAGTGCCACAGAGAATAAATTAACAAGCCTCTAATTGTATCCAGAGCCTTTGTAGGAAATACCAATATTTTTATTTAATCAGCATTATCTGCTCAGTTTTAAAAGGGAGGTATCACACATGGAACACTCTTTGGCAGCATTATGGTCCACAGATTCCTTCCAGGGAGCACAGGAACAAAAAACCCAGCCTCAGGTGTGTGATGGGGTTACCTTGACAAGCCCCAAACCCAACACACCATTAACTTCCAGTACAACAGCACAGAAACAACAGGATGATGTGAAAGAAGTGCAATGTCCATTGCATATGGTGGTTATAATTAATCCACTCCTTATCTAAAATCCTGTCATACACAGATCCTGCAGCAGCCAAGCAGTGACATTTGCTTTTCCCAGCTGCCCAAAAAACTAGTTCCCAATCCCCTAAAAAAAGCAGGTTATATTTTCTAAGAGAGTCAACACAGCTGTAGGATTTTTCTGGGCAGGTTTCCCCCTTCCATCTCCTCCACATCACCATTCCTGCTGAAGGCCAACTTGCAACAAGACAAGGTATAATGATGGCAGGACTCTATTTGAGATGCTCCTGCACCCCCTCCAAACCAAACAGGGGTCCTGGTCCCCTCCATCACATGCCGCCAAGGATGGCACAGCCAGCAGGTCATCAGACACACACAGGGCTTGAATTTCTGAATGAAAAGTCTTTGTATCTGAGAGTGAGGGAACCCAAACTGCTGCTCTGCAAGTTCTTCAGCCTGCCTGGAAAAGCCCTGGTAGAACAGAAACTTAGAAAAAATTGTAAGCAAAAGGATACTGCAGGGGAAAAAAAGTACCTGAATTTCCCTGATGACTTATTTTGCAAGAAGAATAAGTAAAACTCTTTAAACAAGTTAAACCTGGCCAATTTCACAAGCCAGCCCAAGACAAGGTGAGTCACGGGCTCATCCTAACTGCACACAAGTGGCACTGACAACTCTCCAAGCTTTCAGAACAATTCCCTTTGGAAAACAGACACCCAGTAGGCTGTGTCAGCTCAACAGCTCCTAGGTGAGAACCACTGCCATTTTAAGGAGTTCAAGAGGATTGTCATGCAGGAATTTTGCCATCAAACTCCAATTTTTTCCGTGTCCCCGCCGAACTCCGCCGCCGCTTCCCTTTACCAGCAGCAGCCGCCGCGCTCGCCACTGACCCTCAGCTTGCTGCGGCCACACTTCCAGCGTGGGGAGCGGTCCCTGCGCACCCTCCGTGACCCCCGGGACTACGGGCGGTGACGGCGCCGAGCGGGCACGGGCACCGGCACTGCTGAGCCCTGGACCCAAGGCACAGGAACACCCTCACGCTTGAGCTACCGCGGGCAGACCCGGCCCGGTGCCACCGCTGTGCCCACGGACATCCATCCACGGCCTCTCTGCCAGCGCGGCCCCGCAGCCGGCCGGGCCGGGCCGGGCCGCGGGCACAGCCGGGGCCGGAGCTAGAGCCAGACCCGGCCGGTGACAGGCACTCCCGCAGGCCCTTCCCCGGCCGCCGCGCTCGGCCCGGAGGCACCGGGCCCGGCACGGCCCGTCCCCCTCCCCGGTCCCCGGGGCCCTCACCGGACTTGGGCGGGTAGCGGTAGGCCGAGTTGGCCTGGATGTCGATGTCCTCGACGCCCGCGATGCGCCGGCTGAGCAGGGAGCCCATGGCGGC
>WBMZ01012230.1:0-45132 GCA_013400975.1 Atrichornis clamosus
CAGGCTCAAACCAAAACACTGTTACATAATCTTTTACTTCAGTTACCTTTAACATCAAAAACGCCATTTCAAATTAAAATATTTCTTTGATATTATTATTTCAATTCTCCATCAAACCCATTTGCAAACCTTTGAAACTTCATTTCAGCAAATTTACTGTTAGCCAAAGCTCCACCCAAGTTCTCCTATAGTTGGTTGTCATCCACAAAAGTGACTACTGTAATATTTATTCCATTATCCCGCTGGGTAATGATGAGCAACAGAATTACTCTGAACAAGAGAACAGAGGGATCCTCTGAACAAGCTCTTTCTGAGGGATGCAATACAATATGCTTTTCCAACCCAAAAGCAATACTATTGCCTCCTTGAAGACATATTTAAAACAAGTGGGCACCCACTTTACCATTATCTGATTGTTGTGTTATGAAGCTTGCCTTGGGAAGCCTGGAACAATATTACAAAAGTTAAGACACAGAAAATTCCCTTCTTTTATAACTACATGGCCTTTCCTCTGGTTAGAGCAAGGAATCATCTGTTTAATTTTTTTTCCCCCAGATATTTACAAACAGACTATTTTATGTTCCACAGTTAATGAAGAATTTCTATCACTTCTGAAAATCTGTCTCTGCTAACAAAATTCACAAATAATTTCTAAGAAGTTCATCTCAGGGATATGGTAAACATGAACAAATACAGTGAATTATTTATTTACTAAACCATTCATCAGATTCTTTTGCATTGTCTATGCAAACTAAAACCTTAAAAGAGTTTCTCTGTGTGAATTAAACTGCTGTGCCTAGATAGTTCTTCAAAGGATTCTTCAGTCTGCTCACATTCCAAATTGATGTTCAATGTGGAAACCAACTATCCTAAACGCTGTCTATTTCACACACCACCAGGCTCTGTAAACACAGGGATGTGAATCATGAAAATAGTGTACAAAAAAATCTGTAGTTTAACCATACTGTCTTGCTTCAGTTACTAGAGAGATGATATAAATGTACCTTATGAGTCACCCATCCGAGACGAGCCAAGAGGTTAATCTTGAAGTTTGCATAAGAATTAGATTACCAAACAGAGCTTTGCAGATTGACAGTTGCACAAAGCCAGACAAGCACAACCAAACCAACTTATTTAGTTACAATTGCAGCCAACAATGAAATAACCTTAAGTACCTAATGAGATTATAATCTGTGGGATGTGAGCAGGGTGCAGGGAGAAACGAAAAAGAAATTTTACAATTGACCAAGATGCTTGAGTGACATCTACACTGTTTGCAGGCTTTGTATGTACCTTGTCTGAGTTCAGCTTTCCTAGGAATTTCTGCAAGATAGCACTTTGGCACAGGGAACGATGAAAACATTGGCCAAGGATATAGATCACTGCCCTAGAAACAGGACCAGAAATAAATTAATTTAGGAGAAGAATTCATGGCTTTTGCTCGATTAACACACAAAGGTACAGTTTCCAAAATAAGTGCCTATGCACCAAAATAATGCTTGATACTACAATGAGATGTGGCATAACTAAGAAAAAGGATACAAAATCCAAAAATCATTTGAGCCAGAATTTTTTATGGTCTATACCACTGACTTGGTTTTGATTTTACTGTTTCTTTTTTCAACCACAAAGGAAATTGCAAGTTTTATAAAAATTTAAAAATCCAAAACTACAAAACTGTATTTTCAATTTTAATACATTGATCTAGGTGTTTTTGTTATGATGACAGTAATTTGCATTCCATCTTTATGAGACTGACAGCCAGTGAGAAGAAGAACATTTAAAGAAGTTGTTTAACAAACACTCTATTGGTAGAACATCAATGAAAGCTCCAGGTGTTAGTTATTGTATAGGAAAACCCAAGCATGGAAATAATGTCAAATAAAAGGAAGATAAATGGAAAACTAGTAAAGAAAACACAGAAATACACAAGTTAAAAAAGTACAAATTTTATCCATTTAAAAGTAACATTACAATGGAGCAAAATAAACATGTAATCTGAACAGAGTGTCCTAGGTACATGCCAATCCCAGATAGTGGGCACCATGTAATTTCTCAGCGTATCACTTTAAAATGTTAGCACTTTATAAAGCTAAAGGTGGTCTGGTATTTCTTAATGTTAAATAATTTTGCACATGCTGAATTATCAGCAAAAATATTCAACTAGTGAAAGCAAGAGTTACAGAACGAGAAACTGCTAAGCTTTATGTTCTAACCTTATCTAATGCTCTCAAAGGCAAAATCCTTTCCTGTGGTCCTCCAATCAGATTTATCCTTACAAGAACATGGTTCCTCTCCACTGATTGACCATCAATTATAAAAACTCTGTGGAAAAAAACCCAAACAAAAAACCAAAAACCTCCAAGTGTTAGAACTTTGATTTACTGACTGATTCAGAAAACTTTAATACACAAGAATACTTTGAAAAACATACTGGAGTTAAAATACAACCTGGAATCCACATAGGCATAAAGAAATAAACAGAAACATGAAGCACTTTCAGATGCCTCCAAGCATTATTCTGACTTTGTACTTCCCTCCCTACTACTGATTAGAAACGTTTGAGCAATCACTGGACACGATAGAATAGAAAATTTCACAAGCTTTATTATGCCATCATGTTCAGTAATTAGGGCAGTGACAGTTAATGGACCATCAAAATTTACTCCTTATTTGGCCTACCAGTATACTTCTGCTGTCACAAATAAGGGGAGTTATTCTTAATTTAAAACACAGCCAACTTGCTGTCTGAAGTCACTGTGCAGCCCCAGGTACAAAATGTTTTAAAAGCAATAAAATCCAGTTTTTATTCATCTAGTTTCTTAATAAAACTTTTGCCTCCATAGGGAAATGGTAGGTTTCATCCTGAAATGGAAAGTAACTAATATCTTCACCCATACTGTTTGATTTACACTCTGTAATGGTCCTGTATAACAAACTATAAGAGGAAAATTCTTAAAACTGAAACTATGAGAAAGGAAAAAATGTCTCTAACTAAATGACTGTCTGCTTCTGTCCCAAAAATAAACTCTTCCTTTAGAAAGGATGTGCTGTGCAATTTTATTTAGAAGACAGCAGTGGAAAGTCACAGAAGTTGGAGAGTTGACTAAGTTACAAATAAATAAACCCACCCCAAAACCAAACAATAACAACAACAACAAAATACCCCCCCACAAAAATCCGAAAGTACTGATAATGCTTTTAATTCATGAACATTAAACCAATATCCTGATTTTATATTAAATACGTAACATTAAAAAACAATATATTAAGAGTAATACAAATAAAAAGTAGAAAAATATTTGCTTTTTTATTTTTTATACTTTTGGAGTGAACATGGGAGAAAGAGAAGGCTATTGTATCTTCTCATAACTTAAAATTGCTGGCAAACCTGCATATAAGGAAACTTAGGCACATTAGAAGCCAACTTAAGTGAAAACACTTGCATGTTTAAAGCCACTAAGGCATTCGTGTATTTGTTCTGAGGAGGGGAGTTTGATAGTTAAAATAACATTTATATCAGTCACGTCTTACCCTGGTCCTTCTGAAGTTTCTGTGACATTTTCCTCCTGAGCAGTTAGTAAAACTTGTGACAGTTTATACTGAGTCTCCAAGAGCAAAAGGGTATTGAGCTCACAGCACAGCACATTTAACAACCTGCAGAAGGACACATTGAAACGATAGCACATCAGTCAGGAATCCAGTAATGCTCAGCAAGACAAAAGTGAACATGTTTATGAGATCCCACAGTGGAACAGGAGGGGAACAAAAAAACAACAAAAAAACCAACTTGAAGTGTCTGACAAATACCCAGACAGAACTAGGTCAAGAACACTCTTTTAAATCCTTTTTAGCCACTCAAGTGACACGGCCTTAAGCAAACAGGGAATGGATCCCAACAGACTTTTTTGTGTGAACTGAACAACCAGAGAAAATATCCACCGGTCAGCTCAGTCTGCTTTTGAGTTTATATCACACAATAACAAAAGTGATGCAGGCTTTAGTAAGACATTTCATGTGAAATGTAAGGAAATTATACAATAATAGGCTGGTAAGGAAACTCAGAATCAGGTTGTCAGAAGGGGGAGGAAAGCAAGGAGGTAAAAAAATATCTTTCCTTTAGAAACTAGGCTTTTAAGCCCTTCTGTATAATCAAATTTAACAGAGTTCAAAAGCAATAAAAGACCTAACATGTAACGTAACCAAATCTGCTGTGTTGGGGTTTATTTCAGAGAAGTACAAAACAGTGGTAAATGAAATTAGTAATAACAAGAGTACAAGACAGTACATTATGTACAATTTTCTTTTATAACTTTGGGGCAAATTAACTGGGAAAGTACTCCAATATATTTTCGTATGAATGTGACGTAAAGCAATCCAAACCATTTTACTTTTTCCTTTAACTAATCTATTCACTCTAAGACCGTAACAGAATAATTTCATTGACAGCTTCCAGTTCAAGGAAAATAATATGACTAAACATTCTTGTTACTGTTTTTATTTCCAGTTTTATCACAGTCATAAAATGCAATATAAATTAAGTCTGATCAGCATTATATTTTGCATTCACTTAAGACTTGATATGAACTAGACAATACAATGTTTTAAATTTTTAGTCTGTTAGTCAATGCTTATTTTTTTTCTCTGTAATTCCCAAGATGCTTCTACTGACAAGAGCAAAAATTCATAAGCCAGTCTCTCAATAATTTAACACCTGCAAATTCATATAGTTGTGGCCAAGGATTAAATAGTCAAGATGAGAATATGTCTCTGGGTTTTTATCCTGCTTTTTGTTAATACAAATTGATCTGTTCAGTTTCAGTAGTCTTCAGGTTTTATTTCTTTTATATTAACTATTTTGTGACATCAGTTTGCTTTCAGTACTTTTCTAAATCACAGAAGAAGAAAAGACAGTTCAATTATAATCTTCATTTTTATTATTATATAGAAGAAAAAACCCAGAAAAGAGCACTGAAACCATTATGTAGATGGACAATTTCTGCTGTTAAGTACAATGGCAAAGACCTGTTTTCAGCAGTTAAAAGCCACTTGGGAGAAGACCGGTAGCTGAGAACACTTTATAACATCTCCTCTAGTAGGCAAGGCAGAGAACAAAAATGCCCAAAACCAACTAACCATAAGCAAATAAGTAGATGGGATAGTGGTAAGGCAAATGATAAAATGTACAAGATCTAATGTGAGCAGCTGCTGTTTGGGCATTCAAATGAAATCTTCACCTATATGGAAAAATGCTATTGTTGAAGTACAGGTTATTTGGTTAAAAGTAATATTCCGTTACTTTACCTTCCAAAGTCAGAAATGTATAGACTAAAGTTTGCTATTAAAACCAAAACAACACATTTTATAGTGTCTGTATTTGTAAGCATTCCTGAATATGACTATGGAGTTTTTTCTTTTTGTTTTTAATTGCATTTGGAACTTGAAGAATTGGATTAGAATCCCCATTGCAATATCTCATCTATAAGGAGTGCATGCTTATGAGAACGTATTAAACTTTTACAGATAAAATACAGTAAGATCAAAGCATATCTTTTCAAGATATGTTTTAAAATTTTGTTTGGAAAGCAGAAGATAGAATTGCCAGCCTGAATACTGCTGAAAATTAGAAGATATATTTTGATGAAGGTCTTGTACCTGGGAAGCACCCAATGCAACAGTACAGGCTGGGGGCCAATGAGTTAGAAAGCAGCTTTGCAGACAAGGACTGGGGGGGTCCTGGTGATCAATAGGTTGAACACATGCCAGCAACGTGCCCTTGAAGGCCAGCATCATCCTGGGCTGTGTAATGAGGAGTGCTGCCAGAAGTCACGTGAGAGAGGTGACCCTGCCCCTCTACTGGTACTGGCGAAGTCATACCTGGAGTGCAGGGTCTAGGTCTGGGCTCCCCAGTAACACCATGACATGGATGCACTGGAGCAGGTCCAGCAAAAGGCCAAAGAGATAATTAGGGCTTGAGCCATCCGACCTAGGGAAAGAGGCTGAGACAGCTGTGACTGCTCAGCCTGGAGAAGAGGATCCTCAGGGGAGATCCTGTCAATGTCTATAAATATCTGACAGGAAGGTTTGAAAATTGAGTCAGACTCTTCTCAGTGACACCCAGTGAAAGGACTAGATGCAATGGGCATGAACTGAAAGACAGGAAATTCCATTTTAATATACTCTGACGGTGGTAAAACAGTGGAACAAATTGCCCAGAGATGCTGCAGGATCACCAGCCTTGACAATATTCTAAACCAGACTGGACACAGTCCTGAGTAATGCTCTGGAGTTGAACCCATTTTGAGCAGAGCAGTTGTACTACACAATCTTCCATCTCCCTTTCAATTCTGATTATATAATTCTGTGATCACTACTAATAAAATATACCATACACCCAGGAACAAACTGCAATGCAGATAAAATAAAAGATTATCTGAAGGTGGTCTTTTATAGAAGAGTAATTTGAAAGAAATTCAGAAATATCAAAGTATATATCTTAGTTGTGAAAATATGGTAGCAATAAGTAATTTTGTTCTGAATTCTGCATTTTCTGCCCTACCCATCTTTCTTGGAAGGTGCTCTCTGGATTCTACCCCTTCAACTACAATTTCATGACTAATAGTTCACTGTAGAAATCCCTAATCTAAAAGGAGGCCTTCTAACTAGTACTTGCTCCACAAACAATCTCCTTGGTTTTGGTAGGTAGAACCATAATGACCTTAATTATGACAGAAGGTCCTCCATGGATATAAATTGGCTAGTAAATAAACCTTGCTGATTTTTACGTTGCCTCTCTAAATATCTTGCCTGAATATAATAGAATTAAATCGCCTGTGGTTTTTTCCAAGTTGCTAAAAACACATATTGAGGATAGCTTATTACCATACTTCTCAACATTTTTTCTATGAGTTCTTTTAAAGAACACAAATCAGTATGACATTCTTTTTCTTTTTTCCACATCAAATCACATCTCTCTCAAACACCACCTTTATTACAGTAAACACAATACAGTAAACACAATTGCTTGCACAGTGGAATTGATTCCACAGTCAGTGGAAACACGGTGTGTTACCAATTCTGTTTTTATAACAAATTCAAAAAACAGCACCCATGTGCAGTGCTATTAAAAAACTTAACTCAGTTGAAATCTGTACATAGTCCAGCAAAAGAAGATAAAATTTCATGCTATAAGGCATGAAATTTTCACCACATGGAAAAGAGAAAACAGCACATCCAAGGTAAACTGTACTACAATTTCAGTAATATATGTGCCTATGCAGCATCAAACAGCTAAATAAACACAAAATGCCTATGTCTGTGCTATCTATAAGGTGTTCCCGTGACAAGATGCTGAAATGGAGGACTAAATTGGTCTTTACTAAAAGGCTTTCTTATGGCTTGAAATTACTGCCTTCTATAGATATAGGCATGGCTGATTCAGGCCAGTGCAAAATAATGCAGCGTGATATCTATAGAGAGCTCAGCTGTGGGATAAGGTAAGGTGCTTCTTTTTCTCAGGAATAAATCTTAAAAACTTAAGAGGAATAAGACGACTGGAACCTCTCTGTGGTAGCAGGACCTCCTTTTTGCTAAGAGTATGTATACCAACAGTGTAATCCATAGAAAAACTTTCATTAAACAATTCTAGTGTCATCATCATGGGGGACAGCCTCGAAACATTTAACATCAGAGCCTACATTAACAATTTGACTTATTCTTTATTATGCTTTGAGTAAGAGGCTAACCTGTAATGAGCATGTGGATCCAAACAGGGAGTGGCAATTACTATCAAGTGCTAGATCAGTAGACAAAGGCAATGGCTAGCAAAAAACCCCAATGAAGCCAAAAGGTACTTAGTGTTGGAACACAAAGGGCATTTGGAAGCTTCAGCCAAGCAAAGCTTTGCATGCTGCCTTTGCAAACTGAACAAAAGGCATTAGTAACGAGCAGAGAGAAGATGCCTCTGCACTTGCCTTGTTAAAGGATCGAGACTTCTAATTCTTTCACTGAGGGCAATGCATGGTTTTGAAAAAAATATGAGAGCTTCTGGATAAAGAAGTTACACCTTCAGTGCCTGGGGCATTAGAAGCTACTACCTCAGGGCAGTCATGTTTCTTCCAAAAAGAAAACTCAGGAACTGATGTATTCCTCACAATATTTTCTACATGAAAAGATTTTCAAAAGAGCACCTATACTACTTTAGCCACCCAATGTTCTTATAAATGACACAGAAAGTGATTGCTAATGGAAAGTTTCCCTACCTAAACAAAAATGCTTTTCATGAGCATCACCTGCCAGTCTAGGGGACTCAGAAGTGAAATGCTTTGATTTTCCTAAGTAAAGAAAAAAAAAATCAGCAAAAAAGTGACATCTGATCACAGAATCTACTATTCCTATTTTATTAATAATAACTTGTTTTAAATGAATAAACCTAACAACCTTCTATTAACATATAAACTAGCAAAAAAATTGAATTAACTGTGTAACTACAAGACCACAAATAATGTGTAAGCATTCTCATACACTCCTGTTGCAAATCCCCATCACCAGCAATCACTACTAATCCAGACCCTGTTCTTTCTTACCTTTGGATTCTGGTACCCATAATGCTTTGTGATAAAGAGAAAGGAGAATAAAGACTAAATATAAACAGTATTGTGTTGCAATCATTAAAAATCACACAATCTCTTAATTAACAATACATTTAATGCAAGTACAGTTAAGGAAAAACTGATTTCATATGTTGAAGCTACATCATTATTAAAATGCAATTATATATAAGAGGAGTATTTACCATGCAGTTGACAAAAATAATGGAAAAGAATGCAGGGGTGTTTATTATCTGTATTTCCTAAACTCACAAAGTTATCTTTTGCCTATCACATGTTTTTTTCATTTCCTAGCCCCTGTAGGATTTAATTAAGTCACCTGGATTTTACTGGAGTGCTCTAGATTAAATTTTGACTAATACATACTGCTTTAAGGCAAATTTCAAGATGCTGACTGATTTTGATGTCAGTATAGTATGAGCCATTTAAATTTTCTTTCCTAAATCTTTCTTTACTAGTTTCTTAGAGCAACAGAAATAGATACAATGCATTTTTATCATTTTCAGCACCCATTCAGTAAGCAAGAAAACTATCAGTATAAATAAAAAAATATTTACCATGACATTTTATATGCCAAAGAAAGTGTGACTTAACAACCTCGAAATATTTATTACACAAACCTGAAAATAACAAGCCAATATTCTTTTCCTATTTGCAGCAGACCGTAGCTTTACAATCCTGAGGCTGATACTGATGGGCATATGACTTAAACTAATATTTACAATTTTCTATAATTCCACAGAAACAGAAATGCATTTAGATTATTCACACAGAGCATTGTAATAAATACTGGGTTTTCAGCCTTACCTTACAGAAGCCTAAAATAAATCTATGTTTCATTGCAGTTCAAATTACAATTCTACAGAATAGGTTGTCTTCAGATATCTGTAATGCTAGGCAAGCACATTGTGTCTTTAAAATTAAATAGTCATAATTTGAATATCTGAAGGAAAAGGATTTACTCTCAGAACTTTCCAGGTCTTTCCCTGCAGAAAGCCAAACTCTTGAACATAGTGCTCTTCTTGTTGTTTGATGCCCACTAGCAGGAGGCATCTCAGAGAACAAGTGTGGGGAGAACCAAGATTCTTCTGATTCAGAATGTACATACAAAACACCTTTTGACTTCCCAATATTTAGGACTTTTATTGACTTATGGCCAAAATAAGCCACTGGGGAAAAAGTAAGACAGCCAAAGAGAGAAGGGGTCTAGTTTTCCTCCTTAAAGTATTCAGATGTCGATTACTGCCATATTATCATAGATCCACCAACAAAACAAAAAACAAACAAACAAACAAACAAAAAACCAAAAAAAAACCCCAAAAAACCCAAAACCAAAACAACAACAAAACCAAACCAAACTAAAATAAACAAAACAAAACACAAAAAAACCCCCATACAACAACCTTCCCCCCAAAACCCCCCAAAAAACAAAACAAAACAAAACAAAAAGGAAGAAAAGGAAAAAAAAAACTTCCAGGAACAGCATATGTAATAAAAGTACTCTNAGGAACAGCATATGTAATAAAAGTACTCTATTAAATAAAGGGAATTTTTGCAAAGCTGCTTGTAGACCAACTCTTATCCTCTACCACTGCCCACAGTCTATGCATATTCCCAGTAGTGCTCTTTCTCCTTCTATTTTTAATTCAAGCCTACATTAGTGGAGTATCTTTGAATTCATTTAGGGGTATTGATACTCTTTAGAGACAGGAACTTGATTATCAAAGGTACAAATTTGTTACTCTGCCATACTTTAATCCAGCCAACATTCACAGAAAACTCATTTTCTGAATAGAGAGAACCACAATATGCAAATATCTGAAAAATGCTTTAGGCAAAGACTTGGAAGAAAAAAAAAAATTGCATATATTTTCTTGGCAGGTTATAAAACCTCAAAACCCATGAATGTATTTACTGTACTGAAATACTAGGTAAATTGCCTTGATAACCTGTAAAATTATCAATCTGAAAGATTCCTTTGTTAAGATAAATTACAGAGATTCAAAGAGCTTGGCCCTGAAAGAAAGGTGGTTAAGACTTCTAGTGTCACATTTTAAGAAAACTGTTATCAAATGCAGCATCTTGTAAGATCAGATCAATGGGTCCACTTGTATCAGAGAAATAAAGCTGAATATTAAATTAAGAAAGTACTTTGTATTAAGTATGTTTTTTAAAAATTGCTTTAATTGCTGATTTGAATTTCCTTTCTCTAGGATTTGTGCTCTGACGGCACGTTCAGAATCTTCTAAAACAGAAAGACCATTGAGAATTTCTGCATCAGTTCCTGTCCATCCAGATTTTCAGCCTGTACAAAAGAGTAGCTGAGACAGCCTTCAGTGTTCTTTTATCAACTAATATTGGCCAACTGGGAGACTTCTCGATTCTAAATAAGTGTAAATCTGCTTTGAAGTTGAAAACTGAACTGACAGTTTGAAACTCTTTCTATACACAAACTTTGACTTATCTATATACTTGTACTTTTCTATTCTTATCTCCAACTTCTTGCCTAAGGTTTCCCATAAATAAATAAATAAATAAATAAATAATAATGACAATAACGCTTTTTTTTCCCCGATTTGCTTAAAAAGACCTTCAAGTGAATAAAGTCTCAACACAGAAATGCACAATAGCTGCAATTAATAGAATATCAGATCATTGTGAAACTACTGCAGAATCATCCTAGGCCAAGATACTTGCGAGTCCTTAAAAAAACCCCAAGAAAACCCCACAGATTTGAACTAAGCTACAGCTTGTTGTAGAGCTGAGAATCTCACCTTGACCACACAGGCTCTAGTCTACATGAATGCACCATAGGGAACATTATTTAAAGACTAGGAGATATTGGCTATGCACACCCTATGTTTTCCCTTTGATTTCTACTGCAGGCATACCACTTTACAGGGCTGTTAAGCTTGAAAACGAAAATTGACAGTAGAGTCTTTGCCAAACTTTGCTTCAAAATTGCAACACAGAATTCACACTTATTCAAAATGAAGAAATTTATCCACCAAAAAATGCAGTATTAACTACAAACATAAATAGATGCACTTGCGCATCCTGGATTAAACAGGCTGGAAATACCTATATATTTTAAGTTTTATATGTAATTACACTGCTAATAACCAAATAATTTTAAGGCACTGAAGCTCAGTATGCACACGAAGGAAAATGTAGTTCTAAACTGCAGAAGTTGTTTAACATCCAAGTAAGAAAATTTGTAACTGTTTTGAACAATAAAAGCAGGACCTTCCTCAGCACTCAGCTCTGGGTGAGCCACATATATAAATACAGAGTAATGGCTGAGTAGATCTGCAAACACTTAAAAGAATGAAAGTAGGGTTCTACTATTGGTATTAAGTCTAGCAGAAATATTTCGATAAATATTTCACAAAATCGTACCAGTTTTCAATGCTGCAGTTTTCACAAATACCTAAATATTTCATTTCTACATAACAGCAAAGAGAAATGTAGATCTTTTGCTCTAATTTCTAAATTTTCAGATCTGTTAAGCATCTGCTATCTCTTGATCTAACTGCTGCTGAACTTGGAATTTGACAGAATTTGGTCAAGGAGCAAACCAATTATACAAGGCAAGGTTCATTTTACAGCCCACGTATGTCTGCAGTCAGTAGCATTCACAGGAAAGATCACAGAACTTTAAAATGAACTGTGTACCTCTCACGTTCAGATAATATAGGCTAAGGCAAGTCTTAATCTTGCAAGTAAGTAAGACTTAATACTGTAAATCCTGAGTTAGAAGGGATCCACAGGGATCACTGAATCCAACTCCTGTCCCTGCACAGGACACCCACAAGAGTCACACCATGCGCCTGAGAGCGTTATCCAAACACCTCTTGAACTCTGTCAGGCTTGGTGCTATGACCCCTTCCCTGGGGAGCCTGTGCCAGTGACCAACCACCCTTTATTTTAAACTGTAAAACATTTCACTTTCTCTTAATCCTACTTAAATCAATGGAAGTTCTGTCAAACTTTTTATTGAGTCAGTCTAATCCCAAATGAAGAACAGTATTTTAGTTTTTAAATTTCATCTTAAGACTTCTCACTCCTATATAAACTAGTGATTTTCTCCAAAGTAGCATTTATAACTTCTGATTTATATGACAAAATCATATATCTTTCAACTTCAACCTCTGCCATTGTTCATCTCCTTCATGTTCATCCTTATCAACAAATGATAGTGTATCTTACTGTTATTCATACATTGTATGAAATAATTTTACTGTGATATCAAAGTACAAATATGGCTGCAAAGAGCCAGTGTTACAGTATTTAATCGATTGGGCTCTATCTTGCTCAAGCAAGGTTATCAAAGTTTTCCATACTATTAAGTATAATCCAATAGATCTTTTATTTCAATTGCACAAAATATGTCCATAAAAATGTGAATTCAAGGATTTATATACTCACCTTTGGAAAACAGAATAAAAATGCAGAAAGTAATTTCTATGTTAAATTATTATAAAGCACTGCATATTACAAAACATGAGCATGGCAGTGTGAGCATATTTTAAGTGTACTTTCATGTTCTAGAAATATACTCTCCTCAAAATAGCTTTTGGTGAAATTCGTGATAATTAAATAAAATTAATTAAATAAAATTAAATTAAAAAATAATTTTAGGTACAGGGAGACCTCATAAACCAAACTGATATAAACACAGTAAAAATAATTTGTTTATTTTAATATTTTGGTGTGATTTTTGCTTTATGCACTATACTGAATGTACAACTTATTTTTTACAGTCAAATAGGTAAAATAACATGCAATTTCTATCAATGTTTCTCATAATACAATATATCCATTTACAGATAATTAAGATTAGATTCATCACTATTCTCATTTTGTAGGCCATTTTTCATTTAATCTTCTTATGCTAAAAAAGGGGGGAGTTTCACCTTCATACTTAATAAAACCCAAACAATGTTATCTTGTCAGAAGTACAAGCGTGTTATATCCTATTTAGTTAATGTGACCAGAGAATAAAAAACAAGCATCTTACCTCAGACCAAATATATGGGATTGCTCATAATTGAATAAGGAATGAATTTTAGCTTCTGAATTCAAAATTATAAGCCTGTCAATGATATCCTGCCAAAGGAAGAGAAATGTAGAAAACCGTGTATGCTTTTATATTTTATGCACATCATAGTTTCACAGGGGTGTTTACTATTAAATGAAAACTATTATTAAAATGCACTGAAACAATTTCTGTAACAAGAGGTTTTCTCTACCCAAAAGTCAATGGCAAAAAGAAACCATGCAGAAGGTTAAGCAAAAAAATCTGTTCAAAAATGTAATTCACTAAACCTACAAAAAAATCCTTGCATACCAACTATCCTAGTTTTTCTTCAGTATTAAACCACAACAAAAATCTTAAAACTGCTTTTAGTATTTTTGAAATGTGTACACATCTATTTCAATTAAGAGAACAGCAAATCCTTTAGTATAAAACCCTTTCTAACACGGGTTAGTACTACATGCTTCAAGACACAGCCACTTATTGTTACTTTAGCAAAGCTTGGCTCAGATCTCGAGGCTTACACCTTTCATCCTAGAGCATCTCATGTAAGAGACAATGACCTGTAGCTGCTTCCCACTTCTTCCACAAATCCAACCTAATTATCTTTCCCACTGGTTCACTGCATATGCAAACTGCTTCTGAAAAATAAATTCATTTTAAAAAACTAAAAAATGCACAAAAACATTCACTGATGTTATCCTCTCAGAGACAGATTGCTGTGCTATGGTCAGAAGAGACAAATTACAAAATCCTTATTAAGCTTTATTTAACCTGGATTAAATCCAACCTTTTATTTTCTTCATGTTTAAGAAGTACAGTTTAAGAGACAGCAGGAGTTCAACTTGTTAGACCAGTGAGTCATTTCAATATGATATGAGAAGAAAGTTAAGATTCATACTTTCATGAAAACAACCAAAGCTCTGGTTTTCAACAGAGAGAAAAGTAAAAATCAGGAGTAAAACTCACAATAGTAGAAAAAAAAGTCTAGAACTTTTCAAAGTAAACTGTCTTCATAAAATGCATTCTCATTTAAAACACACTGAAAGCGTATTTTTTTCTATTAGACTTTTTGGGGCAGTGGGGGAGACAGCTTTTTCCACACAATATATTCACAATAAAATTCTAAATAAAAAAACTCAACCTGGACCTCAAGGCTGTTCATAAAATTGATAATGCAATCAATTGATTTGTTTAAGGTTTAGGATGTTTTTAGGTATTTGCACATACAAAGAGTTAAATGCTAAGGGATATTTCTCTGACAATAACCTCCTTCTCTCATTTATACATCAAAGCTTGGAGCCTGCGAAAAAGTACAAAGAGCAGGAACAATCAGAGGACTACTGAGAAAGGAGATCAAGCTCTGATTTGGGATTTTAGGATGGAAGATAATGAAAAAAGGTCTAACACAAGATCCCATCAAAAAAGTTTGCAGATGGATCTGCACTGCTCAGCTACAGAGCATAGCTTAAATATTACAGGTCAGATGTCATCTGCTTTGTATAGCTAAGACAAACCATCTAAATATAAGATTCTGCAGAATCACTGAAGAAAAAAAATATCACCTGCTTTAATATGCCTTTCAAAGCTACAGATCTAGAGGGTACTTTCCAAGCTAGATTACCATGAATATATGTACTGTAGAAACCCTCAAAGTAGAAGTGGAGGTAGGCAGAAAAACCCTTTTATGTGCTCCATTTTCTAAAATAACTTTACATGCCAAACACAGGAGAGAGAAATCTTGCATGTATTAAGAAAAATTTTCCTAAGGGCACAAACTAAAAGCCTGATTAGTCAACAGATAAAAGCAGTAAAAGTCAAACTGATAATCTGTCCAGTCAAAGATGCAACTAGTCAGACAAAAATACAAAAAAGGAAAAAATGTATAATCCTGTGTATTCACAAAATAAAGGGCATACAAAGATGATTAAATTCTGTGCACTATCAAATATAGTTCAGCATAAACCAGTCAGATTCTGTGGCAATATGACAGGATAGAGAAAGAAATGAAGCACACAAAGTAGTTAGGTCTTCTGATCAAATCTTCTAGTGGCACAGAAATTGCTTTTACTTTGCTTTCTGTAGTTATATCTGATCAAAATCTTTTCTCTTTCCCTTTCTGCAATCACTGCCAAAAACATGGTTATAACAAACCTGTATCTCTGCTTAACTTCAGAAATTTTCTGAGTACTTAGACTTAGCCACTATATGTTAAATGAGCGTTAGATGATCTGACTATTTCCTTTCTGTTAACTACATAATCTTGGATGCTTATCTCAGGCTTATAAAACTCACTGCTGCACAGTAAAGTGAGACAAGCCTCATCCAAAACAGCTGTAACTGCTCAGGGAACTTTGAAAAATTTTATCAGTGCTGGTATTTCTGGAAACCTAGAGAATTTCAGAAAAATACTGAAGTGCCTCAATAGCTAAAACAACACTGGCTTTCAAATATTTCAGAAATCATTACTTGAGATCTAGCACAATTTGAATGCTCTCAAATATTTATCAGCTTCGACATACACCTACCTCCCTTGCTCCCAGTGCTTTAACAAACTTGATGATTGAACAGAACTATCCATCAGTGGACACACTAGCATTGAGTAGACTGGAAAAATGAAATTTATCACGCCATTTCCTCTTGAATCATCAAAACAATATTGCAAAAGAGAACTCAGACATCCCTTCCAAATGTAATATACACTATTATGATAAACTCTGTCTAAACAACTTAAAATATCACCAATCCAGAGCCTGTACTAAACAAACATTTCAACACAACAGCAATTGAAACTGTTAGCTCATTAGAAAAAAAAATCTGATTTTAACTGCCCCTCAAGGTCAAAAATTAAACTTGCCTTTACTTTATAGATGAGAAAAAAGCCCTAATGGACTGCACTTGGATGACTGAACACAAACTAATACTAAAAACAGAAATGGTGAAGCCATTTTTCTGAAACACGTCTTAATCAGTAGCTTTCCAATTACTGATCTTTTTCCTTTGTGTGAATCATTTGTGCTATTAAAAAAAAAGCCTGAGATATAGATTTTTCTATTTTCATTTTGGGTTTTTTTTCTTTAATTCTGTTAATTTGTAAATCTACAGATAGTGTGATAGAGCAATGTTATATAAAATACAATACACGTATTTTCCAGCATTTTCCAGTGTGTAACTGCATGCATATACAGAAGTGTTTATGTATGTTACTTAATTGCTATAGAAAAACAGTTCTAACACAAGCCAGGAAAGATGACCTTTAAATTAGGCATCAAATTTTATATTACCTTTAGGATTTCAAAATGAAAATTTAGGTTAATATGAAGTGATATGTGCATATACTGCCCTCATGCTGTATATAATACAAAATGCAGAAAAATCCAAATCTTTCAATAAGATGAAAAAAGCTGTATTCTATTATAACAGTAACATTTTCTCAAGAAAAAAGTCTTTGCAAAAGCATTCATCTTTCTTTTAAAATACTTACAATTATATCTGTGGGTACTTCACGGAATGAATACATGGGTTTATTTGGTATATCTCGTTTACTCAGGAGCTCAAAAATTGCTGGGTAAGTGAGCAAGTTTACCAGAAACAAAAAAGACTAGAGAAAGAGAACAAGGAGGACAAAAGGGAATATTAATCAATTAAGTACAGCCAAGTAAATGTTAGCAATTATTTGTCATTTATGTTAACTTTGTTCTTATCCTTTATAGGCTGAACTTGACCTAAACAGATCTGTCCAAAGTGAAACTGCATACCCAGACTGTCAACTCTACAATCTAAAAGAGCTGGAGTGCCTGAAATATGTAATATCTATCAAATTGTACAAGCAATTTTGAAAATTACAGTATTTCATTACCACATAATTCTAAAATCTAGAGACATAGAACACTCTAAAACACATCACTCTTCCTGGTCTTATCACAGTAATCTGGACATAAACTGATGGCTAGTATTTCAGACTTTTAGTTTTGTCATTCATTGCTATTCATTATTTCATAGTTAATCCTTGGCATTGTAACCTGCCATGCAACACAAGAATTCTTTCAATCAATCAGTCATCACTTAACCAGTGTATTATACCAATTTTGACACACCTGCCAAGAAGCAGGCATAGCTGCAATAAAGATTTACAGAAAGGAATGTATCATTCTATCTGAACCACAGCACTGTTTTTTTTCCATGCCGATACGTAAGATTAAATTATTTCTCACCTTCCGGCAACTTGGGTCAATAGGGTCAACTGGCGTAGATCTGGGTTGGGTTATTCTCAAATCATCTTTTCCACACTCCAAAAGAGTCCATAATTCAGTTACAAGTGCCTTTATAAAGCCTAAAATAAATGCAGTTCTAATCACGAGCTTCATGTTAAAAGTATTTCACACAATTCTAACTCAGATTCTCAAAATTCTCTACACTGCAGACTAAAATTTCAAGACAGACTGTCTGAGGGTTACTTTCCCTGCTATTCTCAATTCTTTAGTCAAAACTACCTTTCTGGAGTAGTCTGCTTATGTTCAATCTAAAATCTGCAGCAATGGTTTCCAAATACTATTACACTAGAGTAGGATTATATTTGTATAAGTTTCATGTAAATGAGCCTCTGACCTTCTTTAAAAAGTTAACTGCAACAGATCAAGGTTTAGCAAGTATTGTCTCTGTGGTTCTAAAAATACAGATTTTCTATAACTCATTAATTAATTAAAACATACCACAACGAAAAGGACTTATAACAAAAAATTAAGAGAAACACTACTAGCTGAATTTAAAACATTAAATATTTAAATAGAAAAGGAAAGAGCCATTTAACTCTGAAATCTTCAAATAAAAGTTATAGGCTTAATAGAAACTTTCTGTACATTACACAAGCTCTCAGGGTTGGAAATCAATGCTGGTTATTTTTGGTGTATCACTTCTCATGTAAAAGGGCAATAAGAAGCAATTTGGCTGAAAACCTTGAACGGGACAGATGGGTAACACCTCAGTACATCTGCTCCCTGCTTTCGGAAAAATCCCAGAAGCATAAATAATAACTAACAATCAGTTTCCTTGACTGGCAGAATTTGCCTGCCTTTCTGACAGTCTTTCAGTCAAGTCATCTTAGTTACACACCAGTCACTTCTGGATACTCAGATTTGCATCTTTTGTACCTCATGAACTTCCTTAGCAACTTAAGACAGTACCTTTATTTTATTGATGAAATTCTAATTTTAATATAATGACAACCTGGACTGTTGATTATATGGTTAACAGTTGAGTTATCTGAGATTGAATTTGAAGGGACTTTGTGCTGTGGGTTGACCAATATGAGGAAAATTGCCAAGTCAGACAAGCTTATTTGCATCTCAGTACTGTGTAACTGCACCAATGACATTCAGGCCTTTGAGCAGTCAGTAACCATGGAAATGTACATACAAATTACAGACATGAACAGTTATTAATTCTGATCTGCTGATCAATAAGAAGCACTTGCAAATTGTTTCAGATTTATTTTTAAACAGTACAAATCTCTTCACACACATTCAGGAAATTCCTGGACATCCAACCCAGTGATGTAAAGATTTTGCATAATTTCAGAAGAAAAAAATAAAACAAACCCCAAAATGCTGCCCATTAATCAAGATTAATGAATTACTTGAAAGTTGAAGGGAATTAATTTCCATCAAGAAGAAATTAACAGACATTTAAGCAGTCTTTGTTAATACTGTGTAATTATTCGACACAGTTGATCTTTTAACATCTTTCTCACTGTCTTTTTCTAAAAGGCATGACTACAGCATGTTATTATTCATAAAAACATCATTCCTCAATTTACCTGAACTCTGCAGAGCTACTGCACCCATTGGTGTTGTTGCCATTTGTGTAACAATCATTCTATTACCAAACTCTTCACATTCATTTGTCTGCTGATAACAAGTAAAAAAGTGTAGTGTTAGTTATTCAGAAGGCACGAAACTCTCAAATGATCTCTTAAATATTGATTTTACTAACACTTGTTTACAGAATTTAATCCACTTATGTTTAGACTTGAACAGTTCACATATATTATCCTCTACAGACTCACCAGGGTCAGATTCCAAACCAAACATCTTTATCAAGTATCTTATAAAAATTTAAATACAAAATACTGTGGTTGAGACATGCAATATGAGCAAATAAAACCATCAGTAGTACAATGTTTTTTGCATACACCCAGTAGGATGCCTGTGACATTACATTTTTGTCCTAAAAATGCTTTTTATCTCATTTTTTGGTTAAATTTCAAGTATTGTCTAACATATTTAGATTTCAACACCACCTACCAAAACGGTCTAAAAAAAAAAATTTGCACTTAGAAGAAAAGAAAATAAAGAAATATTTTTCTTAGCATTTCAAACTTTACAGAAAAAGGTAAACTGTACAGACTCTGCAATTCTTACCTGGAGTTTTTTTGATAAACTGCTAAACATAAAGTTCACACAGTCATTCATGGCACCTGTACTATGAAGCAGAAATAGTCCTTTGGGTGTGGCAGAAAAATTTAGCAAGGCATCTAACAAAGTCTCTTCCCATAGCAAACTGAAAGAGTAATAAATTAGTAATTAAAAACGATATGTAAAAAAGCATGGTGAAAAAAAGTACAATTTCTAACTTTGAAAAATAACAATACTTTAATCACTGAACTCTATGATTACTTTATAAGTTTATACTAGTTTTTAAAAAGCATTTGGGAAAAAGATAACCTGTATTAGACTCTATTTTGTGCAAACATTCAAACTTAGTGTGGCAAAACTAAGGTTAGGTAGGAATGCAGAACAGAAAGTTGATGTAGACCTATGCCATCCTTAAACGTATATATGACTTACTATCTGACCCTCTAAAGCCTTAATGTGGCAGTTACAAGTTGGCAAAACAGGAACAGAATTTCTCTACAATGTAAAAACACTATGAGGAACTCACATTTGAGGAGCTAAAAGTTCCTGCTAGAAATTAGTACAGAATTATGAAGAAAGTTGCTATATTTACACAATAGCTTCATGTACTAACAGCAGTAAATGGGAAATCAACATTGCCCTGAATTTTCAGACTTCCAAATAGTTGTGTACTTCTCATTTTAATGCATACAAATTTCCACGAAGGGACATTTAAGTTTTAGTATAAAAGGAAGGATGGTATGTTTTAGGCTTTCAGCCAAAATGCTACCAATCTTGCTACATACTATTTTGAAGGTGTAAATATTATTCAGCAGAACAGCATTTTAAACTAGCACCACATCAAAGGTGGAAGATAGACAGCTATTTTGTTCTGTGCTTTCCAATTCACATTTTCCTTAAAGCAAATTTTGTAGTCAGAGAGAATGAACTGTAAGTCAATTTTACATAGATTAGACACCACTCTCTAAGCCAAGAAAGTCCTGAAGGGTCAGGAACAATTTTGCAGCTTTACTGAGACCTATCCTAGGATGGTTTCACTTCCTCTACTTATCACCTTCTGGCATAAAGACTGTCCTGGGTTTGGCTGGGATAGAGTGTGTTTTCTTCTTAGTAGCTGGTACAGTGCTGTCTTTTGGATTTAGGATGAGAATAATATTGGTGACCTACTGAAGTTTTAGCTGCTGCCAATCAGTGCTTCTTCAAGTCAAGAACTTTTCAGTGTCCCATGTTCTGCAAGTGAGCAGGTACACAAGACATGAGGCAGCACAGCCAGGACAGCTGAGCCAAACTGGCCAAAGGGATATTCCATGCCACAGAAAGTCATGCTCAAGATATAAACTGTTGGCCATCGTTTTTCAGGGATGAGCTGGGCACTGGTCAGAGGGTGGTGAGCAATTGAGTTATGTGTCACTTGTTTCTCTTGTGTGTTATTTCTCTCTCTCTCCTTTTCATTACTATTAATGTTATTACTACCATTAGTAGTATTACTATTATTAGTATTACTATATTTTACTCTGTTTCCATTATTAGACGGTTTGCATCTCAACCCATAATTTATTTTTTTTTTCTGATTCTCCTCCTCATCCCACTGGGATGAGAGGGGCTGTGTAATATTTAGTCTCCAGCTGGAATCAAACTACAACAAAGATACAGGGTTACAAGATGGCTCAATTGTGGTTAAAGTAGCAGTGTGTGTTCACACTTGTATACATGCATAAATTAGCACCAACTTACCTGTTTTTCGACTCTAGACTTATTGATGAAGTCGAATCTGCATCAGTTACAGGAGTAGGTACTCTTTCTGAAAGCAAACTTGTCTGTAAAATAAAATAAAAAATAAACAAATACCTCCTTACTGTTCATTTACACCATTTTTGAACTCTAGCTCTTGTTCATTCTCTTGTTATACACAAAAGAAAAAAGTGATCAGGTTGATCAGGTTGTAGTCTAGACTTTGGCACAGAATACACTATTCCACTACATTTATTTTTTACTTCTTCCTTGGGTATAAACAATTTTAGAGCTAGTACATTTTTAAATTTTTTATTATCATTCATAAGTAAAACCTCTTTACTTTCCAACTGGAGACAACTATTTACTCACAGGTAATGGAACTAACAGCCTCTGGAGTCAACCACACAATACCAAATTTATTGATTAAGTCTTCCACTTTTTATTGTATTTATTTTTAAATTATATAGATTCATCTATATTAGTATGGATGTAATTAGAGCTACAGACACAAATATATATACATATTTCTATATTCTATGGAATTTGTAATTTAAATTATAGTTGAAAATAACTGGTATGAAAGACACTGCATACTTTAATTCCTTAAGTTGTTTATGTTTATGGGATAAAAAGCAAATTACACAATTCAAATGAAAGGGAGCAGTCATTAATTTACTGTCTTATAAATGTGATGTAATAAATCCACAAAAGATTCCTCTATTAAATTAGTCAGTTGTACTGGATTTGTTGTTCCCCCATTATTATCATCACTAAAAATTCTGTCCCAGAATTTCATCAGAATCTTCCAGGAAAAAAAAAAAAAATCTTTCTCCATCAGTCTTAAAACTCCAGGAGACATGTAAAAGAAAAGGAAACAAATTACCAGTCCATCCATAGAAAAACTGACACTACTGCTTAAAAAGGGTCCACCATAGTCCATCATTTTTGCTACACTATAAATGGTAGAATATTTTATAAACTGCAGGTGTTTTAAAATTGAACAATGACAGAAAATAATTTCAAAAGTAATAAGATGATGGAGTTGACTTTCCTGTACTAACTATTGATTCCTGAAATCCAGAAAATGTTGATTATTCTTCAGTCTCAATTTGATTACCAAAGTGATGTGAACAAACAGCATTTTGTCAGTCAAAGTTGGTTTTTTTTAATTATTCAACACATTCAGTCTACTCTTCTTGTATGTATCCAGACAAGTTGTCTAAATGATGTTCTATACCATAATAAAGGATTTTAATGTGGAAAGAAGTCTTTTGTACGTGTGTGAATGCTGTGGTGCTTTACAGGAAATAACTGTAAATGCCCTTCAAAAGCCTTTAACAGTCTCCTGTGGTAAACATTAAATAGAGTCACAGGCTAGTTTGAGTAAGACTGCCTAGTTACACAACAAGAAAGCATAAAAAGGCAGACAGATTGCTCAGTTATGTAAATTACAGCAAGATTCAAGTGAACTATACTCCTTAATTCAGTAAAAATCCTCAAGTTTTCAGTGCAAGGAAGAACGTTAGGTTTCAAAACCAACACTGATGAGAAACAGTTTACTGTGACGCAATTATGATTCTAAGTAATAACAGATTTTATTTTCAATGAAATGTATGCCTTCATGATAATATTCATATATGAAGCAACGAGAAATACCTACAAACTGGTGATTTAAGTCTCTTTTATTCACATTCTAACTTTTTGGTATTTTCTGCCTCAGTTTACATTGTGACTGCATTTTTAAAATACCTAATCATAATAAAAGCATACAGGACACAATAGGAAGAATAGTTATTCCATTCTCTTTCCATTGCATTCATTTTCTCTCTCACTTTATCACCTCCAGATTAAAAAAAAAAAAAAAGTCTTTTAGCCAATTCTTTGTTCCAGCTTGGTCTGATCCTTCTCTAAGAAAATACTTTACATTTACCAGACATAAAGAAAAGAGAGTCCCATTTTTCAGTATAAAGTGAACAACACAGCTAGACTTTGGTTTTCCACTATGAGTCCTAATACCTATAGTTCAAATATTCTTTCAGTTTAGCTGGAAGCCAGACTTGTAGATTTATTTGCTAGTTTAACCTAAATGATGCCAATGTTATTTTAATGATTCAAACTTTTTATTTTTTTTAATTTGCTTCATTGTGAACCTCAAGAGACTTCTACCATCAAGGACAATGAATGATAGGTCTACCAATGCATCGAGAGTTCCTGCTTTAAGACACAGAAGTCTTAAAATAAAGTTCTGTTAAGTTCACATAGAGAAGGAAAATTTGCAAGTAGAACTTCATTTTTACAACATTTTCAAGCACTATCTAACTACTTAAACATAATCAACCCGTAGCAAAAAACAACTATAACACAAGCTGAACCTCTTACAGTAAGATTTTTCCCAGTCTCCCAATTCCAAAAGCAAGATTTACCTTTCTCCAGGCCTCTGCAATAGATTCATGCAAGCCATAAGGAATTAGCGTCTGTAGGCCTTCACAAGTTCTGTACATTTGACGACATACAAAAATGAAAGCTCCCTTAACAACTGGCAAAAGGTCAGATCCAGATAAAAGAGAAATGTCATCATGAAGAACTTTCTTTGTGAACTGAACAATTACATGAGCAGCTGTAGGACTAGAAATAAAATAACACTTTTAAAATGTTGTTCTGTAGTAACAATAAGCCTTGAAGAAAATTCTCTGACTACATTTATTTAAATTTTTTTAGGGGAAAACAAACTACAGAAAGAGACTATGACCTACTACGGAGGGACAAACTATATATAACTTGTAACTGCAGTCAGAAGAAAAGAAATGTACAGCAGGTGATTTTACTTTAGCTAATAGCTCTATGCAGTGCAAAAATATATCCAGTCTTCCATGCAGTCCACATGACCATGAACTACATGGACTCTGTGTTTTATAGGAGTCCAGTTGGGAAGACTAACCAGACAATTTTCACTTCTGCTTAATTAGTGTTAAGGATATCATTACAAGGGGAAGTTTGTCCTTGTTCTTACTTTTGCCTACCCAAGATATCCTTCTGAAGTATTCCTGGATTGCAATGTCAAGGACAACTCTTTTTTCAAAAAAATGTCTTTTACTTCCACCTCCCTTAAAAACATAGGTAATTTCTCCACTTAGAAGACATACATTCCAAACATTTTCATGACTTGCAGCTTAACTATTTTCAAAGGCTCATCTCAATTTGACTGCTGTTTCAAGTTTTAGCATCAGCTAACTACCCGTAGGAACACACTGATCCAAAATCAGGTACAGTGTTACACTGAGCTACACATGAGTTACATGTGAGCTTCTCATACAAAATCTGTCCCTACTAGATGTATTGAAAACTGAATGCTACACTAAATCTATTCTTTCAATAAAATTGATTGATTTTTGATTGATTTATTTATTCTAAAAACAAACAAAGAAAAATGGAGAAGAGAGGTCTTTGGTCTGAACAGTAACACTATGAATATAATGGAACTATATTCAGAGAAAGAAAAGTTCTCTTATGAGTTAGAAAAACAAGTAAAACATGGAAATCTCCCTTATTATAAGTATTCCTTTACATTGCCATTTCACCTGGTTCTACACATAACTATCTCCCTAATACATTCTCTAAAAAAGCTACTTTATAATAACATATTTTACTCCAAACAAAACCAAAATGTATTACATTATACATAAATGAAAGAAGAAATGAGTCTCATAAGAATAATGTAATTCATTAAAGTGCTCTCTAATGCGACCCGTTAATGCACTCTTACCTATCTTTGGCGCTTTTTTCATTTTCTCTATAAAGAAGAAGAGAAAGACCATCTTCTGAACCAGCAATCCTTGCCAAAATATCAGCTACATCCAATAAAGTGTTTTCAAGACAGTTTATATACACCTGTTTGGAGAGGGAAAAAAAGAAGAAGTTATATATCCAATGCTTTTGTGAAAGCTGTTTTTCAAGTCTGTCTTAGGTATGCAGAACCTGAAGGTCACCTTTCTGATGACTTCTTAATGGCTTAAACACAGTAAGTAAATAGCCTACATTCAAACACCATCACGTAGGAATCTTCATCACAAATGGCAGTAATTGTCACTTTTAATGATTTTGGCAGAAATTAAATGACTGCACATGTATAGAGAACAGGTATTTCTAAACATTCTTTTTCTCCTTTCCCACCATGAATGTAGAAAGGCTCTTGATATGCCATCTAAGGGTATGAGAATAATAGAGGAATCAAGGTTAGAAACGTGCCAACTCCCTCGTTAATACATATGCACTGGAAACTCTTTGGCTAGAAATGGAATTCCAGCTCCCAAAAAGATCTACATCCACCTCACTTGAGGAAAGCCTTCCCACTGCTGCTACAACATAGTACAGGCACATGAGGACAAGAACCTCCTTGTAAGAAACAATCCTGAGTGGCAAGTAGAATGAATCCACACTGAGACATATCAGCAGAGTCATCACTGGGCAGATCTCTGCTAAGGTTTCCTAGCAGAGCCTTCTCAGACACCCACACTGTTACCTGTACTGGTCCTGCACCCAACTGGGGCGGGGCAAGTGGGATGGAGATGTGCCAAGGGCCTTAGAGTAGCTGTAATTCTGCACAACTTAATGCAGCATCCTAGAGGTGCTCACCCAAACCATTCCATATGCCTCAGTAATATAGTCAAAATACCCAGTGAGTACCTTCTTAGCCAGGGACTGAGAAACACTCCAAATTCCTCATATTGATGCATAATGTACTTAAAAAGGAGGAAGTCAGTTTGCAAAGTAGAAGTCCCCTTTGGTAGCTTCCCCCAATCCACGCCCAGAACAATAGAGTGGCGTCAAGAGTGAGATGAATTTTAGGTAGTTAAGAGCTAGATGGGATTACTGTTCCCGGCAACACTTGTTAAATATCTAGAATTGTCAGAATTGGCAATAAAGCATCACTTTCTTGAAGCTAAAGACTACTGCTTAAATCTTTTCCACTCTTCTGTTATTCATGAACAACAGCTGAACTCACAAGAGAAATTATTTTGTAAATACCATTCAATTCAGCTTTTACTTCTTCTCTTACAGGTAGCTCTAAATTTATATAATGAACAGAAGAAAAATAAATAGCCTTTCTACTTTAAAACCTAAGGAATGTACTATTAATGCTGGTGGGCTGAAGCAATCCAAGAGAAAAATAAAATTTCAACTTTGTGCTATTTATTTAGTTAAAATTGTCAATGATAGACGTGTAAAAATCTCCCTGACCTTTTATTTTCAGGTTACTGGGTATCATTCTTCAAGATTCTAAGAAAAGAACATATTGAACTGTCACTGTTTCCTCAAGACTGTTATTACTTTGCTTTCCCTGTGCAACACCAAAAAAACCCCCCAAAACCCCCCAAATGAAATAAAACAAATAAAACCAAAACGACAGTACTTTCTTTATTTAAAACATGAATGCACCAGGTATGCTTCAGCAGCAACTCAGAGGGTACAGAGCCCAAAAGGCAAACACTGCTGTCCACAAACTGATCCTTCTGACAACTCCTGCTCATAGCCACCGAGTATCTCCTCCCCTCTCAACTACACATATCCAACTCTTCTTAAAAGGCAAGTAAGGCTCGCACTTATCCAAGCGAACTCGAGCTCAAATGTAAAGTAAGAGCATTGTGGCTGCCCACTATAAAACCAAGGAGTCACACATGCAGCTCCAGTGCTACCCATTCTCCAGTTGTGTGGCCAAAGCCTTCCTTTTGAGACAGACATGGTCCAGTAGAGTCCAGCATTAGCATTCCTGGGTGTCTAAGAAGTGCCAGTGGCTTGGATAAGAAGCAAAAGCAGTTCAAATTCATATAAAAGAGAAAGAGGGTAACTCCATCTTGTTATACCTTTCCTAGCTGTCAGTTTGCCAATACAAAAAATGTGTACCTTCATTAGAACAAATATGACATTACAGATTCACAACACATAACCAACCTCCAGCAGCTACACTGCATTAAATATTCCTGAACATGACTCGCTTTTTTATCAGATCAGTTACTGAGTCACAGGAGGGCTTAAAATTTATTAGGAGTTCAGCTACCTATAAGAAACAGCCAAGCACATAGAAACAAAAAAAAAAGGAAAAAAAATGAAGATAGGTTAAATGTTGAGATTATGTATTTTTTAACTACTAATGTATAATAAAGAAGAGAGACAGTTGTATACACTGTATCATGTGACCACAGAGATTGTCTGGGGTATTGGGCAGAACTCCACCACAGCAAACCATTGAATTATTGCCTTAGTACTCCTTTTAAACTTGGCTATCATTGTTCAAAGCATATCCAGACTCAGTCATTTCTTAAACAATTTCCACTAAATTTTTGTAATGTACAGTAACACCTAGACAATGTAAAGTGTTAATCTTGCAAAAGCATCCACACTCAGCCTTAAAAGAAAACAGGTAAGTAATGCTATAATGCTATTGCACTCAGGATAAAAGAGACCACAAAAAAGTTATTGGCAAGATCAAGTTTTAGCAGGACCGTGGTTTTAAGCTTTAAAAGTACATAAAAATTATTTACTTGGAACTGATTTTTTACACTTTTGAAAGAGCACTGGAATACTTTTACATAGGTAAAAATATTTCCAGGAATTAATATGAAGAGTCTTTTCTGAAAATAAACTGCACTGAAAGAGTCAGCAGAAGGATACTGTCAAAATTCAACTTTAAGAACCTAAATCAGGTATTTAAGTTAGGAATCCAGACTGAGTTTAACAAAGTAAATTCAAAACATTTCAGCCAATAATTTCTATCAAAGTCTCTTCATGTAAGACAGCTCAGGCTTCTCTATGGGCATATCAGCCCCACAGTCTTTCTTGAGATTTTAAGTCACCTAAATCAATTAAATTATCTCAGTCAAAACAAAAGCAATATGACAGGCTGAAACTATAACTAGATTTTCATGTATTTAGAGAGAGATAACATTTCCCAATATTTTTATAATTCTTATAGAATGTTTAAAAGAAAAAAAACCCAAAAAAACCCCAAAAGCACCCTCTCTCTTATCAATTCAGAAAAATATAAGTTTCCCATGGAGAACTGCATATTTTACTCATAGTAGTTCTTGAGAACACTTAACTTCAAGTTGTCTACTGAATTTCAAAATAAAAGTAGGCCGCCTTTCAAATAGCAGGTAGAGCAAATATTTGTCCAAGAAATATCTAAATGACATTAAAAAAAATCTAAAACCAATCAAAAAAATTAAGCAATGTATTTTTTCCCAAGGAAAGTCTCACTACAGCACAATTTCTGGTACTAGTCACAAGACTTCAGAAAACCAAGTTTGTCAGACCAATCATAATGACAGTCTAATCTATTTAATGCATACTACAATAGGCAATGTAGGAAATACCACAGGAGCTACTATCTTATCTGAGTAAATACACTTTCTACATAAAAAATACAGAAAAATTATAATACTCTATAAATGTAAAAATTATTTGGAAGATTATTACAAACCTCTGTGCCACTCATCAAACTTTGAACAGGATGAAGTAGGGCATCTATCACTGCATCTGTATACAAACATTCAGCAACACATCCTGTTTGATCACAAAAAACTTGCAGAATCTCCATAACAAGACTTTCTGGAGAATAATTGTCTGGAGAACACAAGAAATATTTATTTGTATTTTAACTTACACAAATATCACTGTATGATTTATGCAGTTGCTTCTGAATTGTAATTTTGTTAAGTGCTGATCTAACATGGAGGAAAAAAGGGTAAGGGCAGAAGGGGAGAGAAATATTTTCACAAATTAAAAGTTGAGAAAGACGTTATCTCGTATCTCATTATCATTAGATATATTACCACATAATGAAAAAAAAAGCATTTACCTGAAGGTGCTGCCAAAGCTGTCTTTGGGTCACTTGGAGAGTAATAAATAAGTTCAGCAAATAATACCAACATATTGGTTATGGACACACTATCTATTAAAAAAAAAAGACAAAAGTACTTTGCAAATTAAATTACAACTTTTTCCAAATAAAACTGATTTTGTAAATATATGTAAAGAATGTTTTGCTGTATAAAGGAAATCAACTACGTGCAAGTGATAAAGCAAAGGACATGCACATCCCTGGGACTCTACTAAGGTATTTCATGGTCAGCTTATAAGCCTTGTTCTTGCTCTCAATTTAACAAATTGAAATTTTACAATGTCTTTCATTGAAACAAATGGCAGCCAACATTTGAGAATATTGAACACGTGTGGCTGTTCAAAAGGATTGAAAGGATTACTCTACTACTAAATTAAATGAAACAACTGGAAAAGAGGCTGTGAGACAACTCTTCCACTTGTCTGAAACAAAACCAACCAATGTAGCTAAATGCAAGATGGGAACAATTGCTCCAAGTTTAATGCAATTATGTTAATAAATAAGACAATTTGTGAGGAAAGAGTTGCTATCTATGAAGCTGAGAAGGAAACTATTAAGAAGACAAATTGCAAGCCTGTTACATTTGTATGGGAGAGAAAAAAAGTAACCACCACCCATGGATGTTTGCTTGAAGGGTGTTACACAGTTAATCCATAAATGACAAAAGCACTGTATTAGTAGATGTTTCTTACTCACAACTGCTCTACACTGGATCTATCAAGTCCTGATCGTCAAACCAGAGGGACCAAAGAGAAGTCTCAAAACTAGTATCCAGTAATGTTTTAATTCTACACTGAATTAATTGAAACAGTAAAGTAATGGAGTGCTACAATTGTCCCCACACACTTCCATTTCCCAACCCTGCACACTATGTGTAGATTTCTCTGAATGTCCAAGGGCTTTTCCATCTCATTAGCACCTCTGTTCCACAGGTATGGAACTTTTCTTCTGCATTCATTTTATCTTAATTAATAGGTTAAACTCAGAGCACTTGTTTTCAATTTGCAATTAGCTTGAAATACTGATTTTGTTTCACACCTGAAAAACAGTTTTAGTCCCTGGATATGTCTCTTCTCCAATAAATTAGATCAATTGTTTTGACAGAAGATATTACTCAGACCTAGAAAGACTGAATCTCTTACACACTGATCCAACTGTCCTTCAACATGAAATTAATATATTAAAAGTAAAATACATAAGCAATCTATTCAACCACATCCATCAAAGAATAAAAACCGGTGTAAGTGCTCCTTTATACAAATATATTAAAAAAAGAAAAAATATACATATATTTACACACATACCACCTTCACAAAAGCTTACAGGCCCAGAACTGGTGAACAAAGTACTCTTCTATAATGTCCACAATATTGCTGTGAAAATATATATCAAGTATGGATAAAGTTTCTCAACAGGTTCCATCTTCCTCAACTCTCCCCTTACCTTTTTTATTTTTCAGCTGTACTGGAAAGAGATTCTGGCCTTGCTTATAGATCAACAATCTTCCTAAGAGGCACAGTGAATGAACAAAATAGATGTACTGCAACTCTGGTCCAGTGTAAGAAAAATTCTGCTTATCACCTTTAACAATAAAGCGAAAAATTAGAACTTGACTCTTTCGGTTTACTTCACAGTACTACTACCTGCAATACAAGTGGTTCATTTTGTATATAAAAACAGCTTAAGTAACTAACCACTGCTACTAATGTTTTCTCAAAAGACAGTCATACAACATTTTGGGAAGAAATAGAACAGGTAGAATGTCTTCCTCTTGAGACAGCATGCTCAAAGACCTAAAGAATGTGGATGTGTATGCATATAATACCAGACATGCAAAGATACTCACTACAGTGCTGCTGGGAAAAGTCACTGGCTTTAGAATTTTCATTAACTGCTGCCTTGCAAAATTCAAGATAATCAAGACATTGCTGGACAGCTTCAGTAATCTGTGGAATCAAGCACAAAACATTAAAACACCTGATACTTTACAATAAACTCATTCTCTTGTATCCAAGTACTCATACTCTTGTATACAAATATCCACTTCACTTCAGCGTCCTCATATTTCAGTGTTTTGGATGGATTTACCAACAGGAGGCAAAGTTTTACAGGGCTATTAAAATATATCACCGTTATTAATACATCATCACACAACCACCTCTATATGCATAAAGACAATCTATGAAAAAGAGTATAGAGAACATGGAAGTGTTTTGACAAATCAACAGCAATCTGTGAATGGCACATTGTCATTACAGTGGAAGATTTTAAGTTTCAACATGCAAAAAACTTGCTAAACTGTAGGTTTGGTTGTTGGGTGCTGTCAGTGCTATTCTTGTTTGCAGAAGTGTATCATTGTCATAGCATTATAAGCTAATCAAGGTATATAGAAGTTTAAAAATTATGAGTATGGTTTTATCAAGGAAACACAACGCATATTGTCCTGGTTTCAGCTAGGTTTCAGCTGTCAAGATTTAATCACAAGTATTAATATACAGACATACACAATAAAAATTAAAAAACCAATCTTAATTGGGTGTTTACCCTGTGTTTATAAATTAGATTAGACTACCCTGCTCTTGGACTTTCTATTATAAACTCTTTGTTACATACATCATGGTTTATTCTATGACCTGTTCTATGCATACAGATAAAAAAGATAAAATTCTCTTACAGCTATCTGTATTCTTTTCTCCCATCTTAAGGTTTTATCAGACCCATATATTTTACATTTTATTTCATCTGTTTTACAAGATTTTATAAAACATAACCAAAGTCCTGTTGATATGAATGGATCTCACATCTGTATTGGTCGTATTGAAAACACCAAGAAACCTCCATCCCAGTGAAGAGATCTGCCCATGCTAAAGATATTAACATGCTAAAGGATTAACACCTACATTACTAAATATATTTCCCCAGTTCGATTTCTCTTGCTGACACTTAGAACCCTTAATGCTTGAAAGAACACAATGGTGGGTTTTTTAGCCTCTTTCCATCAAAAATCCAAATTGAGTACAGAGTATTTTTGGTATTTTTTCATGCACTATTTGCTTTTTTTATGCATTTTTGAATATGAATGCAACATAACAAATTAATAAATAATAATACTAATTAAACAACTGCTATAAAATATCCAGATTTCCCCTTAACTCAGAGCTGGCCATATATGCTTCTTTGCATTTATCAGTGATCCATTTAAGCAAAGAAAAATTAAAAAAAAAAATCCAAAAGGCTTATGTACCTGAACAACATGGAACAGCCCTGACAATAAAAAAAAAGAGGAAGAAAATTGTTCAAACCATAATGTGCAAAAAAGAGATGAGTTGCAAACAAACCTGCCTTGGTAATTCATAGAATCATAGAATGGCCTGGGCTGAAAGGGACCTTAAAGATCATGCAGTTCCAAACAATGCTGTGGGCAGGCACACCTTGCATTAGACCAGGTTGCTCAGGGCCCCATCCAACGTGGCCTTGAACACTTCCAGGCATGGGGCATCCCCAACTTCTCTGGGCAACCTGTTCCAGTGTCTCACCACCCTCACAGCAAAGAAGTTCTTCCTAATATCTAATCTAAATCTACCCTCTTTCAGTTTGAGGCCATTACCCCTTGTTCTATCAATAAATTTTATTTATAGACTATTATTGAATATATAATCAATAAAGTATATTAATAGAAGTACTTACCAAAGATTTAAATTTCTTTTCCAAAAGCCTAAATACCACTCTTCTGCTGTAATATGCATGCTTAAATGACAAAAAAGATGTAATGTCAACTGAAAACGTATGTTCAGTTTTTTGAGTGAAAACAAGAATTATCTCTGGTTCTGTTCTCTTAGGGATCCTGTGTACAGTACGTACTCAATCTACTGAACATCAGCTCGAGTAAGCCAGTATTATACTCAACTGAGAATTTTGTTTGCAGTACATTTATGACAAAAACTCCCTATGTCATTAGAAAAAAGTGTAGCAGCAAAACCAGAAAACCAATAACTACACTGAAATGCTGAACTACGTGTTTTAATGTTGCCATGTAAATCCTAAATTATAAGTTTATACATGCTAGGCTGGAAAACACTCTAATGTCCACCAGAAGTTAGCAAGCTGCATGCAGTGTGTAATATATATAATGGTTCTTTCACGCTCATCACTTCTTCCAAAAAAAATACTTGCATCTTTTGATGGCTGTCAGTCAATTCTACTAAAGGGACTGAAGTCACAAGGCACAGAAAAAAACTCAGAAATTTCATTAATATTAATAACCGAACAGAAATTGAGGAGAATAGTAGTATTAAAAAGCAGTGCACATAAATGTCTAAAAAAACCCTGCACTTCCTTATAGGTATAGGTTGTTAAAGGACATAATAGGTCTGTGATATCATAAGTCAAACTTTTCAAAATCTATGTCAGACTTGAACAAGTTATGGGCTGTTGGGTTGTGGTTTTTTCGCTTACCGTCCACTTCTTAAACCAAACTGCTTTGATATCTAGCAGAGCCAAGAAGTGCATTGGACTCAAAAAATCTGGAGAGGCAGGATGATTAGCCTTGTGTTTTACTGACAAAAATGACAAGGTACTCTCCACTACTTCTTCCATGTACCTTATAACACAGATAGGAAAAAATGGACAGAAAACAAAAAAATCACTGAAGTCTTTCCACCAGTAATATTCAGTAATGAACTTTCATAAAACCTTGTTCAGATAAATCAGAAATATCAACAACATTAACTTAATCTTGTATGGATATTAATTCTTTGTAATAACACAAATGAAACTAACATGCATTTATAGTCTCCTAAACTACTACAAATGTTGTTAAGTGCTAAATATGACACTTGCTACGCTTGCATCCAAATTATTTTTTTGTTCAAAAGCACTTAGAACACTTCAAAAGCTAAATAAGCAGCTTAGTATGACTATGCCTATGCAGCTTCACTATTCTACTTTTCCCACCCTCTGCTTTTATTTTCCCTATTGTCACTGACCAGCCACTGCACATCCTATAATCAATCCTTTGCTAAAATTACATGCATCGTATTATATGTCAATACTGATTAAATTAAGAAGCAGTTACAGAGTTTTGAAGGTGACATACTTTTCTGGATGTCGAATCCAGGAAGATGGTGCTTCCTTTTGGTACTCATTTAAAAGGCGGACCTGAAAACGTAATTATTAAAATTAAAAAATAATTAATGCATACTGTTTCAGTAATGATAGAAAAGGTATAGAAAGGTCATTTATACCTTTTTAAGTAAACGATTTACATCTGTGTTAGATACATCCAGACCAGCCGAAATATGAAGAGAGTATTCTCCAGAAAGAAAGTACAACTCCAAGTGTCTTGCTAAAAAAAAAAAAAAAAAGAAAAATACCCAACAACAACAAAAAACCCACTTCACCTCCACAACAGTGACAAAACAGTCTTACACAGTTTCATCATAAAACTTAGCTGATTTTTAGGAAGTACATGACTCATGAAGTCTGAAATGTAATTAAATGCACATACCTAGACTTGTATAGACTTCTTTTGTCATATTAAATGGAGAAGAAGAAAAAGTTTTTGCATAGAACCTAAGAATTTTCTCCTAAGGGTGAAAAAAGGCACCATGTATTAAATAGTCATTAATTGTGTATTATAATTGCAAAATAATCAATATTTAAAGGCATTATTCTTAATATTACATATGATTCATCTAGACATCTGCATAGATGTTAAGCACATTTTATAAAAATATACAGTTTCTGGTCACAGACAGTTCAAAGGAAATTTCATTCAAATACTTTAACTACAGCACAAATGGAAAGCCTCACTGAGACACAAAGAAGTAGACCAAGGAACATGACTCTTCCATTACGAATCAGTGACTTGTAATTAGCACTACTTTAAAAGAAACTGTATAATCCAGGTGAAAGAAAAATATATGACAGTAGCTGGGGCAACTTTCCTATTTATCACTTTAAAATTCAAAGAAAAAGAAAAAAGTTTAATTGACATACTAAATAATCTAAAAGCCATTTAAGCAGCAGTCATTTTTTTTCCTCATGACTTCCTGTGTAATATTACTATGTATCATTTTCTCATCGTCACGGAGCATAAACCTGACCTGAGTAGGAAATATTAACAGGACCTGTTTTACAGACTAGTTTTGTCAATTTTTTTTACATGTCTTTTTGCTAGAAGAAATTAAAATCTCTTCATTCCCATTAAAAGACATGCAAATGCGTACTCCAGAATCTAAAAATTCTATTGAAAGCCTCTTGCAATCCTTTAACCCAAAACTTACTGGAATCCTGTAGTTCTTTTACTTAAAAAATAGTTTATGTGACCCATACACAAATACTAAAATGCCTTGGAACCCTGGTGGACTACTTATGTGTATAACTTCTTACACCTCTTCAGTACCCTTTATTTTTGATACACATCTGATAACTTGATACAGAACATTCGCTTACACTGAAGGTGGCATCAGGATCTGCCAGAGAGATCGTCAGATGCTTGCGCAGATTTGGCCAACTCTCAGAGCTCAGGATATCAGAGGGAGGGGCCAAGCACAGCGTCTGCAAAGCTTCTTGGCGAACCTGAAGTGGTCGAAAAGATAAACACCAAAAACCCATTCACAGCAACCTCTCAAATATGTAATTTACTATACAAGTCTGAGGAAGGGAAGAAGGGAGAGAGGGAGGGAAGGAAGGAACAGAACATGGCTGTAGAACAGATAACGAATAACAAAATACTTATCTTCTGCTATATTTTTATGGTAATTTAGACAAAACACTACATCACTGAGTGGGAAAAATGCATGCATTTGAAGAAGCAATAAAATAATTTCAAATAGGTTTTCAATACTGGATGCAAAGTTTATGTTCTACTTTCTGCTTGTAATCAAATATTTTGTTATCAGAGAATATAGCTCTCTAAAGCTCTCAGTTAAGGGAAGTAGACAGCTATTAGATATTGGGTTACACTGCTGAATTTTCACCAGCATTCTGAATAATTTCAAGTAACATTTTTTCCCTTCTATTCATAAACAACTGTGATCTCTCAGAATTTATTTCGTCTTACTGAAAAAAAACTGTAGGACATTTTAATAATATTTAGTAACAGCAGACTTTTTACCTGGTTTTCTAACAAAACTCAATCACCATGTTTATACCAGCTCCTACCCTGTCTTTTTCAACTGCCAGACAATCCCCAAAAAGTCCTACCAAGACAACACACTCAAACTGATTATTTCTCCAAGCTTCAAAAATATCAGCAGCTGGAGCTGACTGATGGTTAGACACAAATTAGTACTGGCACTGACAGGAAAGCAAACCTAACTTGGACTTTATATATTCCATCGGGCAGCAACTTGTTGTCAAATCAGCAGACATGTCTCTCTTCTGACAGGGGTAATTCAAAGGGCAACACAGAAGTTATCAAGGGCAAAGGACACATATACAGGACAAATAATGTTCAGCAACTTTATTTCTCATACAACAATTTTTTTCAAACGAAAAATGCTAACCTACAGTATGCAGATTTCTAAAAAAAAAAAAAGATATTTGCTGCAACACTAGCTTTTGAACCAGATGGTTACAAAAAATGAAATACTGCACTGTAGAGCAGTTGCTGTACTGAAGTCAAGATATATGAACCAATGAATTTTCCACTTAGGTACATAGGAACTCTTATGCACATAAAGGCTGTTCTCCAATAAGGCAGGAACAGCCATTTGTATTAACATTTCATTTCTGCTTTTAAACTTACTTCCTTAGGCTGAATAGGGTCAAGCCTTTCTGTGAGCAGCTGCAATTGTTCTTGACTCATGAACGCGTAACTCTGTAATACACATTACAAAATGATCATTAGTATATTTTATTAAACTGAACAGCAGAAGATTAAAATCATCAGTCTTTCTGATATCTAATTTACTTTTAATAATTAGGACTTCAACATTTATACTAATTCAACAATAAAGTCAACATTCCAAATGTTTTCTGCTGTTTGCCCAAAGTTAAACTTACGATAATGAAATTACCATGGCATATTTTGCTTTGCTTTACATCAAAGTTTCCTGTATCTTCACAAAATCCCTTATAAGAATTTATTCAGTAAGCTATATAGCATAGTACACTAGTCTGGAAATGAACTGCACCTCACTTGGCTTCTACAGTAACATCACAAAAAGTTAGATGATGTACTGCTTTTACCAATACCTTATCTTTTTCTATACGGTACTTGGATAGGTACTTTAGAGCATATGGGCATCATATTAATCTCATCTAGCATATGATGCCGAAAGGTTAGATAGCTAGTATAAGCTTAGTACTTACAAGTGAAAGAAAGGTAAGAAATTTGGTTTAGGCTATACCAAAGATGGGAAAAATTCATCTTATTCTAGGGCTGTTCTCAGTCTCCACTGACAGAAACCTAAAAACTTTGCATTATTATGCTTATTTCATAACAGAGAGAGAAAACACATTGTACTTGGTTGAAGGAGGAGTCACTGTCAGAACAGTTGTCTGTGTAATAACCACTCTGACGTTCTTTCTTTGTTTTACTATCCAGCTCCTTATTCTGCATCCGATCTTCTTCAAACTTGTTAATCAAGGATTCTACCACAACCATCATGATATTCTTCAAGGCATGCATCATTTCTCTGTATCTTCAAAGTAAAGATGATTTTGATATTAAAGAACATAAAAATCACTATGTAAAAAAAATTTTAAAAATCGCTAAAACATGAATAACTGAATATGGCATAATGCTAGCTGGACTTGAACTCACTGAATTTACAGATACCAAATGCAAATCCAAAATGAGCAACAAAACATACATGTACCTTAAATGTTTCAGTTAACTATATTTTAAAATTACAATAAAACTCCTTTTTTTCCTTTTCAGAACCATTCAATCAAATAGCATTAGCATAGTTCTATTTTGGGATGTTCTTAAGAAAGAACACAATGAGTCCACCATAAGGGAGGATCTGTCCCTGAGAAAACAGGCCAGCTCTCATCCTTGTTATTGTTTATTTTACTTCTGCTATAAACCTCGAGCAGAACCAGCAGAAGAGAACACATCATCCTGATTCAAAATCTTGAGTACAGGTTGTGCACACAAAATAATTTTATTTCAACAAGACTAGGGGATTTCTAATTTACATAAATGGAATAATATCCACAGGGAAGTAATTCAAAATTTTAAAATGCTTCAGAAAAACATCCTATTGTAAAACGTTGATGTTTCATTTCAAATTATTTTTTATTTTAAGGCTACTACTTATTTTATAGTCATCGAAGACATAACTTACCATATTGTGCTTTAATATTCTCCTACAAGTCAAATTAAAAATATAAGATACATATTTAGTTCATTGGAGTTTCCTCCATCAATTTTAAAGAGCAAAAGAACCCTAAGGTCCTGATCGTTGTAACAAAATGATACAAACAGCATAATTTGAAAAATGGTCATCCTAACATCTATTTTCCAGATGAAAATAAAAGCTCTGTCTTTTTGTCTTGTTATTCTGCAACACATAAAAATGACCACTGATACTAAAATCCTAAATACCTCAAAAACTTCACAGCTTTGCTTCCAGTCTTTTTATGCAGTAATTCACAACCTTAATTCGAGAGTGAGACAAAGAATGACAAATTGCAATGTAGCGTGGCAATATTTGAATTGCTTAGCACTGATTTTTGTTACAGATTCATAATTGTTATTGATTAAGATCTTATTTTTTCAAAACACATTATGCAAAAGAGACAGGAAGACTAAGAAAAACAAGAAACAGAGATGTTAACTAGATGCATATACTCACTCTTTTGATTCACGGGTCTTCTTAGTAAGATGCTGGACAAGTGTGTCATAGCCAGATACTTCACCCTGATTTTGAGTAGAAGTACATTTTTCTGCTTCTTCTTCAATCACAGGTCCCACAGTATTTTTAATATATTGTCTAAGGTATTTCACAAACTCATAGCTGCAAGAAATATACAAAATCAAAAGGTAACACTTCCTTGACTTCACAATGAAACCTTTTCAACATTGTATCAACATTTACGATCTTCTCTCCTAGCAGACCTGTTAATTTGATTAAGGGTTTATGACTTGCATAGAAATAAACTTCAACGGCGTAAAATAACACATTACAGTTTTGATTTTCTTCGATATGGTAATTATCAGCATACTCTGGAAAGAAACAATACCAAATAGTTTCTAATATCACTCTGTGCTTCTTGTAAAAGGAAAAACCCACTAAGACAAAAGGTTAAGGTTTTGTGAGTATATGATCAGATATTCACAGAAACTTGCTAAAAGGAAAGAATCATCAGAGGGAGATTTCAAACTAAAGACTCCCTGGACCCTCAGACTTTGCATTAGCTATAGAAATTGCTAAAGAGTATTGCCCAGAATAAATCAACTTTTGGTTTTGGCTAGTTTTCTGATTTGTATAAAGGGCAAGGCAAACAGAAACATACAAAATAGTAATCACACATTAACAGTAGATGCATTATTATATTTTCACTGTATCAAACGTAGATATACAACTACTCCATGCTAATTTGAATAAATATGAAGCAAGCAAAAATCAAATAAAATTTTAAAAAAGCAATTCACCATGTGAGTGCAGAGTTCAAAGCTGTAAAATGAAAAGGTAAATACAAGCAACTGCAACAACAGGCAGCATATTTTGCCTTTCTTGAATCAAAAAAAACCCCAACAAACCAAAACCCCAAACCTAAAAAAACCATTCCAGACTATGTTCAAGATACATTAAAAAAAAAAAAACCACGCAGAAAAGTGTGTTATGATACATACTTTCTCATTGGATTGCCTACCTCAGGTTCCACCAGGTATGTCAGTATTTTTATTTTCCCCTACTTTTCCATTCCTATTCTCAATGAAAGTAACAGAAATACATCTCACAAAAGATGCAAAACACATTTATTTCTGTTTCTGTTTCTGAAATTGCACTCAACTCTCCACTGGATGAAAGCTTTCATGAAACTTTCTCCCCTTTGTTTTATAAGAGCAACATTTCCCAGGATTTTTGCAGTGACTGCTTCACTCTGAAAAGCACAGCAATCACATCACTACTCACACCACTACTTTTATGTCTGATGTCCTAGTCTTGATCTTCTGCATCACTCTTCCACCTTAGAAATGTTTTGTAACAATTATGAGTTTCAGCAATGAAGTACTACTTCTTCATTTGCAGAATCAATTTAGACAAATCTGGTAGGGCTTACAAATGAAGCACAGTTGGTGTGGTGTTAAAAACACCTCTAATAAAGCTGAAAATATGCAACCTATATAGTTTAGAATCCTGGTGTCTACTGCTGCACGTAAGTTTTGTACTTGATTCAACTTTCCTTTTTACTAGCTTTCTGAGGATCCTGCATTTCTGCCTTTTCTACATCAAAGTGGAAACAAAGGATAAAGTATGACCTCGAAATCTGGTAAAATTACCGAGTCAAAATAAGCAAGAGGCAGAAACAGTGCTGAACAAAATGCTGAACTGGGAGTATTGGACAGTCCAAAAGCACACACTACTAATAATGGAGCTTGCAATCTGGAGGGATGGCTTAAGAAGGAAGTTTCTTAATGGCCTCACTAATAAATGGCCATATGATCTCTCTGACCTTCCATAAAAACCAATCTGCACTGCCATGGATCACAAACAAGACAAGAATACCTCCAGAAATATTCCAGCACCACACCGTAATGCTCATGTTCTCCATTTAAAGCATCACGATTTTCCATTACATGTAAGTGAAAACTGTTCTCATGAAAAGAAAGTATCTTTAGGATCACCAATTTTCTAACATACAAGAGAGTAATAGATGTCAAAGTTTCACTGTTCTAAAAGAAAAAGCTGTATTAGTTATTGCTTCCACCACTTACAGACTTGACTCCCTCATCCTGGGTATAAGTTCTCAGAAGAAATACTGACAGAAGTAAATTCATTTTTTTTATTTGGGCTTTTTTGTATGTATCTTCTTTAAGTAAAAGCATTTTTCTTTCAAAATTATGTGCAACTTTCAACTCTAATATGTTTATAACCAACTTCTTTTACTCTCATGCTTGTCACCCAGTAACACAGTACTTAAAATTTGCAAGAGTGCCAACAAAAGTGCTATCCAATACAGTTTGTAATAAAAATTAATACTGAGCTACAATACCCTTTAAATAATCTTCAGAACACACGTAAGTTTCAAAGTTTCAAAATTACACTGATAAACCTTACTTCCATTTCACTCATTTACTTTTACCTGAATTCTACCACTGACAAAGCAATGCTAAAACCTAAGTAAATTTAAGAGAATGTAAATAGTGCCACTTCTGAAAAAACTGACAGGAAACCACCTTTCTCAGAAGAAGTCAGATCACAGAGCTCTGTTTCTTATTAGAATGTCTTCAAGGTCATTTCTGCTTGATAGTCTCTTAGCTTGTCATAAAATGCATACTAAAAATCTCCCATGCAGTAAAAAAATAATCAAATTATAGCATCATGGAAAGAGGAGCGTAGGAGCCGGAAATCTAGATTGCACCTGAGTGACATCACACTGTCAAGTCTGATTTAACAGAGGTGTGATGGGGATACATTTCTGCTTTACTTAAAACATAAGTTAAAAGAATGACTACCTGATAAGATAGACATGTTCAGGAATACAAGCAAAACAGAAGTATCAAATATGGAAGCCAAAAAGCCCTCTGGAAATGTAGTTTATTTTGAAAACCAAGATTATGTTGCCCACCAGGTATCAAAAATACTGAGAGCCGTCAGTGAGCATTCCTTCTATCTCTCTTCATGTGTGCCTTTAGAATATTACATGTGCACATGCATCACAGTTGACTGTGAGGTAGTTTTGTAAATTCCTCTCACACAAATAGCTCATTAATTACTATTACAGTAAAAATATATTACTAAGAGTAGAGGGAAAAGAATCAAACTAGGAAAATGGCAAAATTAATTTTATTCTCTAAAATAGCATCATCTGAGAGTTGATTAGTTACAGGAGTATCTATATATGTATAAACACATACACATTTCAAAGTAATATAGAACACAGACATTCCCAGGCACAATACAGTTTAACACCTATCACCTTTTGTAAAAGACAAAATAGCAAACATATTTTTACTTGTGAAAATTCTCATCCGTTTCCTCCAAATGCAAGAGAATTTCTTCTGCACATTCTACTGATGGGGCTCCAGTGATTTTATCCTTCACACTCTGCAGCAACTGTCTAAGCATAGACTGTAATAGAGCTTCATCTTCAGTCGTAAATTGAGACATCTGTAGAAAACAAATGGAAGAATAGCAAGCTCTGATAGTTTTGGGTTTTTTCCTCAAGATGTAAGAAAAGCACAAATGTCTTAAATTGTCACTTTTTTCCCCGTTATCAACTGGATCTTCTATCACAAGACACAATTACAAACTGGAAATATTTGATAGAGTTTATCTTCAGACAAACTGAAAACAAAGCAATCAAATCAGTTTTAATAAAAGCCCTGAAATTGTAGCACAATATACTTAAGGGAGATATTACATTAAGAAAAGCCTGAATAGTCCTATTTGTAGTTGCTTGAGAGCTTGCCCATCAAATAGGCACAAGACTACATTGTAAGCTAAAAAAATTAAAAGGATGGAAGGTTTTAAAGATATAATGACTGTATCTTGGTAAGAAAACTCAGCTGTTTCTCGTCCACTATTACTACCCAGTTCTGACTTTGAGCTCTCCTCAGAGCTGTTGCTGTGCCCATGACTGGAAGTACTGTCAACTTTTGCAAAGGCCAGGTGAAATTATCAGAACTGTTTAATTTCCCTGTGCTAATCAACTGCAGTGACCTGACAGAATCCTGTAAAATTAAACTGAAACTACTGGGAAAAACTGGGAGGAGGAGAATCAGTGAGAAACTGGAAACATCTGTCAAGTTCAGAAGACCGACCAGCAGTGAAGTTTTCAAGGGTTGCAAAAAAAGACAAAAGGTCAATTTTTATCTTGATTAATTAATTAGTTATCAAAAAGTAATGGCTTAAACACCTTTGTATGCCAAGGAATACTTTCAAACCTCAGTGGCAGTTCTAATTTATATATTCCTAGTCTGCTTAAGGAAAAGTTACTTAGAGATCTTTGACTTTTTTTAATTAAAAAATGCAAGACTCTCTAATCACCTGTAAGTGAACAATACACACACACCCGGAAGAGACGATAGAGTAAATCACTGCTTCAGACTCAAATACTATCAATTAACAAAAAAAACCAAACAAAAAAAAAGTCACATAGCACCAGCTAGAGTTACCGTTTATGAAAGGTACCAGTCTGTCAAGTTAGTAGTTCTCTCTGATAAGCAGTACACGTGCTGAACATTTTACTTTGATCCAACATAATTCAATGTTAACTCAATCATCTTACCAGAAATATCATTAAACTAACTTCAGAACAAACAAACAAAACACTGCAAATCCCTTGCAATAATCTTAACTCACTGATTTGCAGTCTTCTTTCTTATAGAATCTCAAAATATTTAATCAAAGGCTATGCATGTTTAGGTCTATATAAACTTTGACATCAGATAATATTCTAAATCCCGTTAAAAAAAAAATCACTTAATAATTTCATATAACTAGGCATTTTTACAAGTGCAATTTATCCAGATACTGGCTGGCAGTCAGTGTAAAGCTGTGTTCAAATTACTCACAGAGTAAACATGAAACTATTTCAGTTTCACCTCCAGTTGGCTTTGAAAAGTCTTACTTGACTTATGTAATCACTAACAGAGACACTTATCTTACATTTATTTGTATAGGTTTGTGGATTGTTCTGCTTGGTGTTTTGGTGTTTGGTGGGTTTGGGATTTTTTTTCCCAGCAGGCATATCCCGCATTCGGTTTTCAGGCAATACTTAAACGGTCGTTTTCTCCCTAAAAACTTCACACAACGCCCAGTTTGGGCAGACTTTTCAAGGTCAAGCTTATTTTCCCGGCACTGTCCCCCAATTGCAAATCCTGTCGCCCAACCAAGGGGACGATTCAGAAGCGGCCCTTTGCTGCCAGCGTTCATTCTTACACAAACCTCCGCCCGAGCTGGGCTTTGAACGGAAAAAAAAAAGGAAGAGGCAATTTTAGCAACAAACCAAGGACAGCAGTTCCCAGAACAGGAGCAGTGACAGGATTCCTACCCCCTCTCGCGCTTTATCGCCCATCATTCGGCTGCGCACCAGTTTTGGACAGCAACCAGGATTCTGGGGACAACCCTCGTACGAGGAGAGCAGCTGGTCTCTTCCCAGGCGTCGGGAGAGGCTAAGCCCGCCCAGGTGCCTCTCTCAGCTCTCGCTGACAGCGCGGGCGGGCTCTCCCGGGGCACCTCGGATGCGCTCGCCCCGTGCGCCCGCGCAGCTTCGCCGTGCTCCCGCCGCCCCGGCAGCCCCGCACCGTCCCGTCCCGCC
>WBMZ01012232.1:0-37500 GCA_013400975.1 Atrichornis clamosus
CGGGCTGCCAGTCACCCGCTGGGGCGGGGGGGGCGCCGCATGCCGGGGCGGCTTCCTGTTTGCCAGGACTGGTGCGGGGAACAATGAGCGGGACCCGCCGGGAGCCCGCGGCCCGCGCCGGCCCGGGACCCGCCGCCCCGGGAGGCGGCCCTGCCGCCGCGCTCTCCTGACACTGCGTGGCCCGCCCGCCCGCAGGGGTCAGCGCACAGTCACAGCTGCGCCGCGGGGGCGCTATCTTCCCCCCCCCTCTTCCCCCGCGCCCCCGCCGCGCGTGTGCCCGGGGGGCGCCGGACCGGGGCTGCGCTCTTTCGAAGTCTCCCTGCCGGGGCTGTCACTCACGGCTGGCGACAGCCACGGCTCCGGGGCGACGGCCGAGCTGCGCCCAGCCGGCAGACAGCGCCGCCGCCGCGCTTTGTCCCGCCGGCGTTAAGATGTCGGCGCGCCGTCCCAGGGGAGCCGGTCCGCCCGGGCGGGCCTTGCCCGGAGGCCGCCGCTTGCCGCCCCCCTGCGGGACAGGGCACCCGGGTCTGCGCCGGTCGCGGCCCGGGAGCAGCACCCGCCTCAGTGGGGCGACCCCGCCGTGCCGCCGTTGCATAAGCGCTGTGGGCGCCGCGGACTCGCACCTGCCTGACCCGGGCGAGGGAACCTAAAACCTCCGCTGTCTCTAATGCAAAACAAAACCCGTCCCGGATAAGGCCGCGAGTTAGATTTTAACGGGACACGTCCTACCAGCGGGAGTACCTGCCCTGGGCAGCCGAGCCCTGGCATGAATCGAGCATTTGTGCCAGCAGGTTTTATTTTGGTCATGTTAAGGAGAATTAATAAGATTCCCCTCAGCGTCAGTTTGCTGGTCTGTCCCTCATGTTATGCAACACAAAGGAAACTGAGAGCTCTCAGATTGTTAAACTAAGGCAGGAAATATGTTTAAAGCGTTACATAAGTATATGATGATACAGGAATGATTATTAGTGGGGCCTGTTTCTCTGTTACACCATGGAGCTTGGGAAGGGTTCCTGTAAAGGGGAACAACTTAGGCTTGGCCTTCCGTCACATCTAAATGCACGTGCAGGGTCATAGGACAGGGCATAGGTTGAGGTACTGATTTTGACTCTTACCTTGTAAATTCCCCTGAAGAATGAATTTTTCTTCGTTACCTTTAGTGTGGTGTTCCAGGAAGTCTGAATGAGAGTGGAAAAGCATTGGACTGAAGAACTCAAACCTTTCCTGTTATAATCTTTAATGTAATTAGCATTTAGGATTAACCAGGAGATGCAGTGAACACAGTCACATGTGTTCACAGTTCGGCTGAGTATTTGGAGTCACAGTCTACCGAGATAAACCCATGGCAAAGTTAGTAACTAGGAAACCCAGCAGCATGGTCAGGATTTTCAAGAGCCTCTGTGGGCAAAGAATAAACAGTGCTTTTTAATCAGTCCCAGCACTGTGACCTTGCAGTAACTGCCCCATCTTAGCTTAGAAACTACTACAGAACAGGAAAAAAGTGCACTAAGAAACTGTGAATTTAATATCAGGAAGTTATGATGGCGGAAGATTGCAGTATTTCACTGTCAGTGGATGATTGCTCTTACTGTGTGATGTTTAGTCTTATTTCTAGCCGATTTACTTTTGATGGTATGTTGAGAGTATCTTCAGGTGACGTAATAGTAAATTGTAAATTAATCCCAAAGCATTTTGTCACAATTCATTTTTTCCAGCGTAGCTAAAAAGAACCCAACCAAACACTTCTGTTTGTTAAATGTCTGTATTTGTTTACATAGCCTCTTGTAATCTTTAGAATCAGTTATTGGCAAGTTCAATAACATAGCCATAAAGAAGCAGCTTTTTTTGCAATTTGTATTTTTTATTTTATGAAGAAGCAAAAGTTGTAACTAGGAACAGAAGTAATTTTTTTTAAACAGTGTCACAAAAAGTTTTAGCCAATAAAAGCTAATACACACAGCTTTTAAAAACAGGTCAGTATACATACATAAGGAAATTTTAGGAAAAAAATGAAAATGCAAAATTACCTGACTACTGTAGTATCTAAAAAAAAAGTCTTCTACAGCTAGTTTAGCACTTGCAGTTCATTTTGCAATATCAGAAGTTGCTAGTGAAACATATGATAGTCTGTCATCCTGCAACCAGAACTATTACTGATTACTTTGGACTTCCAGTAACCTAAGAACAGGTTCATTTAAAGACTGACGTGCAAGGGAAATAATTCCTGTTCATATGCTGTGAAGGGGGAAATGGTATTTAAAAACTGCCCTTTAGCAGGGTATTGCCAAATACTGCCACTGGCATTCTGCTTTAGGAAGATCATGTTGTCTAGGGGGTTGGTCTAAATATGAAAGTTGTTCTTTCTTCTACAATAGGGTGCATGTCGAGACTGTGACTTAAGTGAGATGTTGTCAATAGAATAGTTTACTTGCATGGATCTGATTGCAAGCTTGGGACATAACTGCAATGCTTTGCGACAGAAAGATTTGAAATTTGGATTGAGTTTATATATAAAAGAGTTTTTCAGTGCAATAAAACTCAGATGTAATTAGGCTTAACACTATTTGAGGACAATCTTTTTCTAGTCAAGTATGTAAAATTAGAGGGGACACTGTTATGGTATTATTAAATTCAGGTTAAAAAGAAGCAAACCAGAATGTTAATAGACTGTCTAAAAAGTAGACAATTCAAAATATGATAAATTACAAGAAAGTTGCAAAAAAGGTATGCTATTATGAAAACAAGGTGTGAAGAGACTCCGTCAGAATTGTTAAATAGTAACTGGTAGGTAATAGAAATATCACATTTGTCTATTTACCACTTCCCAGTGGAGATTGAGAAGAAAAAAAATTTTAAAAGGAAATGAGAAAAGACATTATTTTTAGGATTTTTTGCATATCAATGTACTGGCATCAAGATGTTCCTTAGAAAAATCCTGGCTGTATCAGGGAGATACTGTATCAGAACTGGACACCTAAGTTCCCATAGGTGTTGGTTTTCCTGCTGAGTTAGCACTGTGACAATATCCCCACAGAGACTGAGCTCCATGCCCAATTAGAGGAGCCATTGTTTTCTCTTTCTTGAGATTACCCACCAGATGTACTGTATCCGTATGTGATCTGAATAAGCTAACCATGACCAGTTTATTATTAAAGAGCCTTGCCTCTTTAAGCCCTTGCCTCCTGCTTCTAGGCTGTTTCTGGTAAACTGCAGGTCCTGGGATGAATTCTTAATCAATTTGCTGAAAATGGTGTATTGTAATTCGAGCTCTGTAGATACAGAGAAAGCAATGCTGGTCTACACCTCTGCCAGATACCAAAATGCAGCAATTTCAGAACTGAGATGCAGCCTCCGTAGTAAGTAGCAGTATAATACAGGAGAGGAAGCAATGTCTACCAACTTCTGATGAAACTTGAGAGAAGGTTTTGACAGATGACATAAGATGCAACTTGGAAAGAATGCTAAAACTTATACCTACCCTGTATTTCAGTTGTAAGCTTAATGCTGTATTTGTCTCCTGTAACTTACATCTCATTGGTTTAAGTCTTGGAGCTCAGTGTCTGTGCAGGTATCAGAAGGAAGTGCACTGTCCAACACAACTTCCATCCAGCACAGTATCTGCTATACTTGGAAATAGCTTTTCTGATTGCATAGTCCTTTGAAACTTCTGAGTTATGAGATATTATTTCTGTCCTTAGTAGTCCCTTCTAGTGGTGACCCTGCATTTATTTAAATGAATGTATTATTGAAGGATTGTTGGTATGTGGTCCAGTTCAGCCTTCACAGCTGTGGTACTCCATTCCTCTGTGGAGTGGTGGCTTTGCCATGCTGAAGCCTAGAATGCAACTGGACAAGACAGACAGGAATTCATTCTGCTGTGACAGAATGTAACACCATGAAATCTCAGACTCAGGTCACTTTAGTGTGAAAGGCTGGGTTTGAAATGACATTGAAGAATCAGTAGGGATTCCATTCAACCATCTACCTTAAAATGCAGCCTTTACTGGAGGGACAACAGGCAGGATTATCTGTAAATCTCATACCTCAGAAAGTAACTAGGACACCAAAAAACCCAACAATTCGGGAGAGGTATCTTTTTGAATTTGAGGTACCTTCTTTTACTTTAGTAATCAGTTTAAAATTTCAGTAGAATCTGGAAGGCCATTTGTTTTGGTTTCTAAGTGCCAAGCATTTACTTGGTACTGCAAAAACCAAGATAACTACAAGGTTCTGAATCTGACCTATTACACTTCTTAGAATTCAACTTCATTCTGAATTTCAGCCTTCCTTTCCAATTTGTTTAAGTCTTAGCAGACAAGAAAAAAGGTGTAGCTACCAGTCCCACATACTGCACTTTTGGTTTCTATGTCCCATACGGGTCCACTTGCTTAAGAATGTTGGGTCATCTTTACATAGGGCCACAGGCAGGACCGACAGGATGTTGACTTGAGAGGTTTTGTGAATCAGCACATAGTAGTTGGAGATAGTTACATGACTTGAGTTCATCAAATAGAGACATGAGCCCTTGCCTGGTATAAAATCAGCAGTGGTCAGAAAAAAGTGTTGGCTGGTATTGTGTCATCATCCCCTGGAAAGCACCTCCCTGTTCTGACAGGAGTGGCTACAAGAACACAAATTTGGCAAGGCGGGAGCAGGCTTTAGCGGTAGGTGTGGTCTGCCCAGAAGCTGAGCCAAGCTAATAGCTCAGGGACATTGCCATAAGAAAATAAGCCCTGCAAAAAATACACTGCTCCCCATATTCCAAGCTAAATTGACTCAAACTTGACACAGTGGGGAACAGTGCTCCAGGGTGGGAGCACATGAGAAAAGGTAAGAGTCCCTTCAGCAGCTCCAAGTTCAGGGTGTTGAGCTTGCTGGACAACACAGGAACTTGCTTTTGGCTATGTTTGTATAAAGTGCCTGTCAGTAGCCCAGGATTACCAACCTTCAGAGGAGCACAGCAATGCCTGAGAGCATGAGAAATACCAAGGCATTTGTGTAGTCTGTTGCACAAGTGTGATGGTAGCCCAGTGTAACCATACGAAAGACAAATAATACTGATAGTGAAATTGGATTTTAGGAGAGCAATTTTTCTGTTCTAAATGGGGAAGCAATTCTAAAAATACTAGTACCTGCTTGAAACAGCTCCATTAAGGAGAGGTAAGAGCGAAATCTGTGGTACTTGGATCCAGTGGGTAGCTGGGGAGATGTTTGATTCCACTGATCTGCTCACATCCAGTAGAAGCTGGGATGAAGACAGACCTAGCAAACTAATGGACAGCACAGCAGCTGCAGCAGGAACACTCCAGCTCCAGACACTTTCTGCACTTGACTGTCCGTGTGAGAATGCAGCCTAGCCCCAGTAAGAGGAAGAACCTGGGAATAAGTAACCTAACAACCCAGTCTGTGCACAAATCTAAAGGCTGTGACTCTTCAACACAGATGACAGATCTTCAAGGAATGGGGCCAACAGAAAGTCTGTCCAAGTTCTACCTGCTCCAATGTGTGAGGACAGTCCTCTGGAACATTGTTTTCAGCCTAGTCATTGTATTTATGAATTTTTTTGAGCAATTGGGACAAAATAAGTCATGTTCCTTTTTAGTCAGAAATTCTTCCTTGTTTGTTAAAGCTGTAACTCTCCTCAGGTGATACATTTTTGTCAAATTCTCTGAAGACGGCTAATATTTGACTGATAAACAGGTTCTGTCCTTAATAACATTAGAGAAGACAATTTCTGCTGTTCTATCTTTCTTGTGTTAAACTGTGTCACTACAGTAGAAAACAAAGTTTAGTGTATTTACATGAGGGGTTTTCTGCCATTAATTTCATTGTCTTGGTTTTAGTTGTTTAATGAAATAAAGAGTGCATTAGTTAAATCTTCCGTGTAAAATATGTGTGGTTTTTATTCAACTGGCAGCGTAGTCCATCCATGTAAGAATTTTTTTCATTAACAATATTTCTTTCTTACAAAGATTAAACAAATTCATCTAATCTCCCTCCCATTTGGGGAGAGGCAGCAGGAAAAAGATCAGTACACAGCTGAAAACTTGCCATTTAGCAGGTTAATCATTGTAGACACTTCTTTCATTTCACCTCCCTTAAATGAGAAATACAGACATCTTTTTCAAGCTTCCTAAAAGTTACTGCCTTTAGCCCCGTCATTATCCTGTTGGTTTATGCTTAATTCCTGCCCTTCAAGGTCATCACAACAGATAAAATCTAATTATAGAAATAATTGGGGGAAAAATTCATAGATCCTGTAGGTAAGGTTAGAAAAATTGTTCAGAGGAAGAGGCCATATAACCATGACTTGCACAATCAGTAATACAGCATCTAAGGATCTTTCTGCATAGTCCATTGCAAAATTGGAATGGAAGTTAATAGATGCATAGATAAAGTCCTCTGAAAGGAAAAAAAATGTATATTTCTTGTCTAGAGTAATTCTTTCTCACAATTTGGCATTTTATTTTTAATAGTACTGATAGAAAAGTAGGCCAGGGAAATGAAAGAGACTAGCAAATTATATACATGCACATGTTTGCTGAGAAATTGGAAACTTAATAGCAGGAGTTAGAAATTCAGAAAGGAAATACTTCTGGAGGGATGAAGTGACTTACTTTTATGAATCTCAGTCTGAATTCCCATTTCCAAAACAAAAGCAAGCAGGACTCTGTAGCTCCCTCTAGGAGAAGGAAGTCAGGGGGTGTAGTCCAAACCACATCCCATGCTTTCTCTAGCAAGTCTCAGTTCCAGCAGCGTGAAGGCCACAGTGTGATCTGAACAGTGAGAGATCAAATGAATGTCCATTTCAGGACATCTGCAAACCATATGACAGTTTTGTATTCTTACCGATCTTCAGGGGAGGAAGGGGTTTCTTTTCTTAGAAAAAAAAAATTCCCCGACGGGATCTTTGAAAGAGGAGTTACGGTAGCAACTTCCAGAAGAGGGCTGGACAGGAGACAGTATGGCAGGAGAACCTTCCCTGAGAAGTGTCGGATGCAAAGAAGAACCTGACCTCGTGGTGGTTCTCAGCATTTTGCTTAATTGGTGCTGGGGGACTGCACATGTCCCGTCGCATCTTGACTGGCAGACTCCAAGGCCCCCAAAGTGCCTGATCTGCTCTCCCTCTGAGGAGCTCCACTTGTTGAAGAGAGTTCTGACATGTTCACCGTGGCATATAAAACCTTTGTGGTTTTTTCTACCAGCATAATTTCATTAAAGTAGACAAAAGCATTAAGAGGAACAGAAGAAATTAGGTTTGTGCCTTTCAACTTACTAACTTTTTGAAAGAGAAGGTGGAAAGTTCTAGGATTCCTTTCACATTTTTCTGTGCCTACCTTGCAGAGAAAATTTAAAATTTGTGCAAGACAATGGTAACAGATGCATTCCCCTTACGTCTTATGTTCCTGCATTACCACAGGTAACACTTGAACTGCATCCCAAATACCAAGGAAGAGAAAGCTCAGTAAAATACGAAATTCCAGTTCCGGTCATAGAAGAAAACTGGTTGGGAGGGAGGGGTGGAAGTTACTAATTAAAATTTGTCCAAGAAATGCCTCAGTAAAAGAATCATCAATCTGTTTCAACTTAAGTCTGAAAGAGGCATATTTGAGGCTGAAAATAACAATAATTAACACACTGGTGATGCTGACATAAAACACCAATGGATGCTTTTTAACTGCTAATTAACCTCTGGCTTCTGTAAACATCTTTTTTAAAAATGCACATCTTCATCACCTTTCTTGCAGCTCACTAGCAATCACATAGTTTACGCTACTACTCAGAGGATACTGCAGATCATTCCTGGTCCTTCTGACCTGTTTCAGTTTCCAAATTACAGCACAATCTTCCCAGTCTAATGACACTTGGAAATGTCTGCACTTACTGCAGGTGTCCTTCCTATTTCTAAAAATTAATTAACAAAAGTTAATTATTTTTTAATGTATTGTTTCTCTCTCTTGTGTCAATTAATATCTGAGTTATTGAAGTGGATCGTTGCTATTAGTTTGTTTTCACAAAGTTGGAAAATTCAAACTCCACTATCATCTTAATTACTTACAAATGAAGGGTAAAATGCCTTCTTTTCTGTGGCAAAGCTCCAAAAGACGTAATGGAGACGGGATGTTGCGGCAAGCCTCCATTCCCTACGCATTCCTCCAGTCTCAGCAGGACCTCTGGCACTGGAGGCGAAGCGTGCGTGCCGTGCACAAGCACGGCTATGCAGTTCCAGGACACAGTGCCCACTGTATCTTTTACTTCATAATAGTAGTGCCAGATTTTCAGCAACACATGTTATATTTAAATGAAGTAGTAATTGAATATTCTGTCTGCTGCATAGAAAAAAAAAATTAGTTCCTCCTCCTTTTCCTCTCCCAAAGAAATAGCATTACAATACTTTATTTTCCTAGCCTGGATCCCTACAGAAATTAAAAGGGGCTTGAGATCATTATCTCTTCATGTGTATAATGAATCTCACTGCGTGTGCGCATGTGTGCTCACATATGTGCATGTACATACTTGCATGTTGTGCAAGAGAGGGGGAACAAGAACAATTTTAGTAGCCAATTTTAACCACATCTGACAGAGCAATAAAAGATTGAAAACACTACATTCCTATACATTTCATAAAAACAGGCTGCTAAGTAAAAGGAGACCCACTGCAGTTTGAGTTAAACCCTTATTAAACACCAAGAAAGCTGCAAAGATGAAAGATGTTATGAATATCCACCCACAGGAAAAGCTGCAGTCAGAGCTTCCAGCTATGTAGACTTAGGAGAATCCAAACAAGATTTGCCCAAGGGAAACCAAGCCCCATCAGATCTGCAGCTCACAGGACCACTGGTCTGTGCTAGATTTCTAATCCATTGCTATCTAGCTCTCAAGATGACATGCTCAATTTTTGTCCTTTGGGGAAAAAAAAGATTTTTTTTTTTCCATGCAGATTTCTCAAACCTGATGAGCTGAAACCCAAGATGAAAGGAAGGACCAGAATTTGTTCTTAGAGACCCCATGGGTCTTGTCATACCCTCACAAGAATCTACACATGCAGCACACTAGACAAAGAGAAAACAGGGTTTTCAGGTTCTGGTTCACTAGAGACTGGAGAAGAAGTTCATGCCCTGGCAGCCTGGAGTTTGATCTTAAGGTAGCAGGAACCAGTGCTATTTAAAAGCCTTTCATCCCCCTTTCTAACCTGTCACATCTCTGATGTCCATGGGTCTAACCATTCTTAGAAGTTTGGTAAGGGACACACATCTTGGGCCTCTAAATGCTCCTGGATTTTCTGTAATACAGGCGTGGAATCCGTGCAGAAGGCACAGCTGGAGGAAGAAGTTAAGTCAGGATTCTTGGCACTATTCACCCTTGCCAGTGCAATGCAGGGTCCCCTGCTCTGCGGGTCTGCCAGAGACACTCCTGCCAGTGTCACACCTCTTGGGCACCTCACTGAATGCTAAAGGGAAACTGAAAGTCAGAGAGGGTCCAAGCCCAGTGCTGCACCGTGTATCAATGAACACACTGTCTTCAAGAAGTCACCCACTACAGTGCTTGCTCAGTCACACGACTCCCTGTTTGTAGCTTCGGTGTGTTTGACAAGGTTTGTTTACTTCACCTCCGGGTTGTGTGTTCATCACCTGTCAGTAACACATGCAGGGACAAACTCCGGCACTCCAACATTCACAACCCCCTCTGGATGACTGCCTGACTTCTTATGTTCTAGGTTAACTCCAGAAAAACAGAAGTGTCCATTCTTGTCACAGGGTAACAAAGGGGTGTGTGTAGCATTGTTTTTCTGGCTGGTACATGTTTGTGAGCTTATCCTGGGATTCTTTAATGAACTTTTTAAAATCTATTCTTGCTAAGAGAACAATAATGACCTAGCAAGGTAATAAGTATCTCCAAGGCTTGCAGCAATAAAGTCTTCTAAACTCTTAACTCTTCTAAACTAACTACGTTCAGCAATTTATGGGAATATAAATACCCATTCTATTCAGTACATTATAACTGCCAGTCCCTGTTTTTCCTAATCTAAAATAGATGAGTAACCTTCTTTTTGTGCTTTGTCATTCATTACTTAAAGATATAGGGAGGAAGTTGGGACAGCATGTTTGTTAAATAAGTAAATATTTAACAAGTTGACTGATTTGAACAGCATTATAAAACCTTATAAAAGTTGGCAGCACCTGATTTTTTTATGTGACACTCAAGTTAGTCATTGGAGTAATTTTATTTCCTGGATGAATTGTAGAATTTCTGTCGCAGGACAATTCAACATAAACATCTACAATAAAACAAGTCAATTAAATCTGCAAGCTAATTCTAGCCCAGAGGGAGAAATCTGCCTTTTTCTTATTTACTATTCCCTAAAGATTCGAGGCCCCAGAACAGTAGGACTCTGCACAGGCCCAAAGCTAAACACACACTTGATTTCTGGGATTCTGGGACTCACACCTTCTGGGACCCACTTCTGTTATAATTCACATTTGGAAGTCAGCAAACATTTCCTTATTCCCATGATTTTCAGGCAATGGAGGAGGCAAGCTGGGAAGCAGGTTTCTAAAAGCCACAGGAAAAAAACCCCAAACCAACAAAACGAAAACCCCAAAAATTTTAGGTGTTTACAAATTATCTGTGAAACTTTGTAATCTTCCCACAGGCTTTCCATGGGGAAAAGAAACTTTTTGGTCAAAGTCAGCATAAAGGACCCCAATTCTGGGCTTCCATAAACTGTGAGTTAAATACAACTTTTGTCAAATAGAAATTAATAGGAATTAGAGTGTGTTAATGATTTTCCATGGGGGCAGAGAGGGAGCCACTCTCTCATCAAAAATGAGTGGCAATCAATACAACAGTGAGCTGATGGTCCTTTCTCCCATTTCCTCATTGGTTTGTCTGCCCTTTGTCCACATTTGCTATGTGGTCATCAGTATGATGATTATAAGCAGAGACCTTACAGAGAGCATAACTTGCTGTATCCTAAGTGAAAATGCCTCACCCTGCCCAGTATCTCGTGTTTAATTCAACTCCCTTTTCCAGCCTGTACCAGACCATTTGGGATGTGTTAACCGAGTCTGAGAACTCCCAACTAGTGACTATGCAAAGTATTTTCATTGCTGCAGCTAATCTACAAAGACAAATATTTTTGTGTTTACACTGTGAGAAAGAAAATATCCTTATCTCCCAATAAAAAATGTTTGCTCTTTGTTGGATACCAACACTGTTCAACTCCAAAACTGTTTGAAATTCTGGCTTGTTTTTATGTAATTCAGAGGTGCCCGTAATAGAAGGAAATCAGAGAACTCCCTCTGATACTGCTCTACCTCCCTGCTTGAGGACTCGATCCATTGAGGATGTTCTCATAAAATCTCTTTTAATCATGGAAGAGATTATCCCCATTTTATAGACATGAGCGAGACATGCAAAAGCATCAAGAGCCTTGCCAGAGGTTACACATGAAGTCTCATAGCAGAACCAAGAAATAAATGCCCATTTTTAAAATCCCAGTCCTTCCTCCATTTCACCATTGTTCTGTCTTAAAAAAACCCGATCGACATTCTTCCTTGTTTTCTCTTTTGAATAATAGCCTAATTATTTGACTACTGCTCCATTCTGTTCTTTGGAAAACATTTTTCCTTCCTCTTGTAGATTTTCCACATACCTTCCCAATTTGCAAAGTGCTGCCACACAGCATCAGTTGACATCTCTGGAAACAGCAGGCCATCTGCAGACACAGCTCCCAAGCACAACCAGCTCAGGTTCTGCCTGTACCATGCACCTCTAGTTAGGCAGAAGGAGAACAGCTCAAGGCATTAATGGTGAGAGAGGCCCTAAATTCAGCAGCATCTCAGTGTCCTCTTGGATGCCTCAATTCCTGAGCCACAAATCCTGCAAAGGCCCCACAGATCCTGCTGCCACCAGGCCCATGCTCTTTGCTTTGAACACACTGTGTGTAGGAAATGTCTCTTTGTAGCCCCATGGTGTTAGAGCCAACCTGAGTTTTCCAGCCTGGATGTTAATAGAAGCCCTTCCCAACATTTTTTCGATTAGTTCTACTGCCAAGATACTGACTGAAGACAAGTTAGATCTGGTTTTCCACTTTTTTTTTTTTTTGAGGTTGTGCTGTACTTAATAAAACCCCAAAACTAATTTTTCCAAGCCCACTACCTGTGCAGTATTAGTAGCTGTTTCCTTGTGGGACAGTGCTCCTCTTCCAATCATTTCTGTATGGTTTTCAAGCCTTGTCACCTGCCCATCCAAGTTGTTAATTCTCTCTGACATTTCCCTGCATTTTTCTTTCAGAGCAGAAAGAGAGCATTGAAGAATATTGTGCAGAGTCTCAAGCAGTTCTGGAATTGATTCCTCAAGGCTCAGGCTGGTGAGAGGGCAGCACAACTCAGAGGCTGAGCCTAGCAGAATTTGTGGAGGAACCTTTGAGCCAGCAGCATGCTGCTTGAAAAGCCTTTCTCCTTCAGACACATTCATGCCTCGAATCACTCACTACCAAATATAGAACGTATTCTTTAGAAGATACTACTTTCCCCACATGTGGTATCTAAAACTGCTGGAAAAAGCAAAGTTGAAAAATACAATGATACCCCTTGCCATAAATGAGACGTGATTAAATCAAAATGCCCCCACAGGCTGACCTGGTGGCCACAGGAACCTTCCCTTCCCTGGCTCTGGTGGGCATACGAGCTGCAGCCAGGCTCCCCAGGGATGCCCAGGCATTCCCACGCTGCCGGCGGTGTGATGGACACGCGGGCACGCCTGCGCTCCAGCAGCCTGTCGGCATCGAGCAAGGGGCATGCAGCAGGATCACTGCTAATAACAGGAAGGTATTAAAATTATCCAGAACAAAGATGTAACTTCCCCTTGTCCGAAGGCCCTGACTGTTTCACAGCCCCTCCTGCTGTCATCATATCTGGCTATCACTGAAATGGTCTGTCTCAACATTTTGTCTCTGTCACACAGAAAACAGCATTGCCAGCTTCTCTCTCACCAGGGCTCCAGACCCAGGCACCCAGTGCTCCCTTGGCCTTTCTGCCCTGTTTCTCTCTGGCTGCTCCTGCAATGCCAGCGCTGTGGAGCGGTGGGAAAGGCAGCAGCACATGTCTTAGGCACACACACTCACTCACTGAGAAGCCCAGAAAGAGCCTGGTACAACACACATGGTTTTATGCTTGAAGAGAAATCATGATATTAAAAAAAACAATTTGTATGGGTTACATAACATATCCTTTAACCAGGAAAGGTAGTTCCTAGGGAAAGGTAAAGGATGAGAAGGAGAAGGATAAAGTTTCTTCTGCTACTTTTTAATCCCTTCCTTGCTGAATGCAGTTCCTTTTTCCATCCCAGGAAGGAGGCTCACATTTTTGGGGCATTCTTGATCTAAAAAACATTCTAGATTCTTTCGCCCAGAGAAGAAAAAATTGTTTCTGATTCAGTACTTACACTGGGTAGTTGTTTAGTCCCAAAAACTGTGACCAACAGACAGCGATTGTCCCGCTGTACTCGGCACTGATGAGGCCACATCTCAAATTCTGCCTTCAGTCTTGGGGCCCTCACTACGAGAAAGACATTGACACGCTGGAGTATGTCCAGAAAAAGACAATGAAGATGCTGAAGGGTCTAGAGAGTGAGTCATATGAGGAGCAGCTGAAGGAGTTGGGGGTGTTTAGCCTGGAGAAAAGGAGGCTCAGAGGGGACCTCATCACTCTGCAACTACCTGAAAGGAGGTTGTAGCCAGGTGGGACTTGGCCTCTTCTCCCAAATAACAAGGGATAGAACAAGAGGAAACAGCCTCAAGTTGCACCAGGGGAGTTTAGATTAGATATTAGGGAAAATCTCTTAACTGAAAGGGTTATCAAGCATTGGAACAGACTGTCTAGAGAAATAGTGGAGGCACCATCCCTGGAGGGAATTAAAGGCCATGTAGAAGTGATGCTTAGGAACACAGTTTAGTGGTGTACTTGGCAGTGATGGGTTAATGGCTGAACTTTATGATCTTAAAGAACTTTTCCAACCTAAACAATTCTGATTCTGAAATAGGAGGAATAACTCTCTCTCCATTTGCTTGTTTTCCACTTTTACCTCACCCCTGATCTACTTCCCCTGTGGCTGATCTCATCTCTGTGTTTTTCTCACCTATCTTGTGAGATTACTCACTCCATCCATCACCTGTGCATTTGACACACATTTGCTTCCATACCGAAGTCCCAAATGAGCTCTGTTATCAGGACAAACCAACCCAAAGTTGCAGTCACTTACCTTACGTGCCTAAGCACGGCTTAGACTTCTCTCTATTCAGGTGTGTCCTAGACAGGTGTTTTGGGCTGATCCAGGCTTCACTGTGGGGGCCCAAAATCCTCAAAGCTGGTGGTCCCAGCTGAGCTCATTTGCTGCTTCCTGCCTGTGCTGTCCTGAATCCCATTAAGGCACAACTTTCACCAGGAAACCATGACCTTGAGCGAATTCCCTCTGCTGCTGCAACACAAAGTGTGAAAAGCAAGATCGCAAATACCGCTGCTATAAGGTATTCTGGATTTTGATGCACATTTTCTTGAACATCCAGAGGTCCCAGCTCATCTCAATGGCTTTCAGACTTTCAGTCAACATTTGCCTTGGTGTTTCTTACCTTGTGCCTAAAGACTAACCAGTACGTAAGCCAGTATTTCGATCAAAACTGAAGGCTACGCAAGCAAACGGGCCATTCATTTGTTGTGTAGTGTTTAACCACAGTATGAATTGAGCCATAGGAAAATGACAGCCATGTACAGGAATTGGCGTACTTAGAAATAGATTAGGATGGTCGTAATAACAAAATGTAACTTACATACTAGAAGAGGCTAGTGCTTTGGGTTGTGTGCATCTGTTGCAAAGCAGCACTTAAATGTTGCAGCACTGGGTGGTCAGGCTGCCTGATTGAATGAAGGGGAAAAAATGGAGGGGAGGAGGGAAAGCAGACTGTCCCCACTCCTCAGGTCAGAGCACACACAGTCTGCCCACTCTGTTGCTCTGCCTGAACAGGATCACATGTGCACTTCTAGGACATCAATACAAGTACATTCCTTAGATGCTGGCCAGCTGATTGTTCTGTCTTGCAACATTTTGCACATTAATTTTGGTATCCTTTTATTATAAGGCTGATAAAAACAGTCTGAACATTGAGAAAACCTGAAGACCCAGTGTTCTTCCACGCTGACTTTGCATTCCTAGAAGGTAGATCTAGTTAAGGCAAGTCTCACCCCCGTGCAGGAACTGAAAGAAAACCCCACAAACTCCTAGTTTAGATCTTTGATCCCCCAGTTTTACACATGGAGCACAGCGTGTCTCGCACAGAATTTTGCTGAGGGCTATTTTCCCCTCATGCAGCCAGTGAGACCCCAGGAGGTGCAGTGTGCATCCGTTCCAGCTGCAGGACAACAGCTGGGGGGTCAAGAAAATCAGAGGCAGAAGGGGCATCAAAACTATTTTCTGACTAATCACAAAAAAGGAATAGAGGAAAAAATCTTTATAATCCTCTCAAGATGTTTTAATTTTAAACATTAAAAATTATACAGATGTGATACAAGCCACTCCTAAGTAAACAGGAACTTTACAAGCAGCTCTTAGAATACTACATAGTTTGTAGTAACACTATTAAAACCAAAAAAATATTTACAGTCTTTCCTTCTAACCCTGGGGTATGCCAAAATGCAAAAAGTAATTCTGGTAACAAGGAGACTTACAGACAAAATGATCTTGCAACATTTCCCGAGTTGTGAATAGTAGAAATGCATTGGAATCCTGCTTCTTCAGAGACACCATCTGAGCAGCAAACATCAGGTTTAAATAGCAGGTCTCATCATAGGAGAGACACTCTACAGCTCCTGTTGGCCATATGGCAGCGGGCATCTGTCACCTTGGTCTCAACGAACTTAAAAGAAGCCATGCTCACACCTGAGCATGAACCAGTACTTGTCTTCTCAGTACAGTGCTGCAAAGAAAGGTAGCTGCTCCAAGGTTGGACAGGACTTAATGCTGAACACAGTGCTGACAGAAGAGCAGAAGGTATAATTCAATCTATTTCACTGTTAGAATCAGACCAAGTTTGGGATCCTGGGGGTAGCCTACACAGGTCTTTCCTTTGCAATGCAAGGCCAGGATCCAAGTATCTCCTAAGTGAACTGTGCCTTCTGGTGCAACTTTCTTAGCTGCTAAACTGGATTAGCCACTAGGGACTGCAAAGGAAATTGTCCCATTCTGTTGGAGCCCAGTCAAACAGGCAGTGGCAGGGCTACCAGAGTCATATCCAAGTATTGTGGCAGGGACAGGCACGTCAACAGGGCTGTGCCATAGCCAGCAACTCACCGACCCACAGTGGATCATCCTGTGATCTTGTGGTTTCTTATCCCACTCCAAAGTTCTTGCTTCACAATATCTTCTTTCTGTTCCCTAGCTTGGGAACATATATAAATACCATTCTTGGTATTTATAGAAGTTTTAATTCTCTTTCCTTCAACTTTGTTTGTTTTGTTATCGTTCTCGGTATTTCCACCCAAAGCTACGTGCTTTCTCCTGTCCTTTCAACATGCACATTTGGAACAGTCACTGTATGAACTCTGTACTTATCCCTGCACAACTGAGAACAGAGACAACGAGTAGAAATGAGAAACAGGGAATGAGGCTGACTTCATTGCAGCTGCTGTGCTGCCTCTGAGTGAGGATAGTCCTCCCACGTGAGCCTAGAGCCACCTACCTGCTTCATACCAACAGCAGTGACTTCAGCAACCCAAGTGTCTCAAGGCTTTGCCTCCTCCTGCCTGACATTCAGATAGTGGAAGGCATGTGGGAAAGAACTCACCCACTAAAATAACACCTTCAGCAGATCTCTCCTGAACCCTCTAAAATGCCAAGCGACTGCAGTGTTTGCAACAGTTCAGTGCAGAACATACGTGGCTCCCTGGGATAACTCACCATTGTTCCCAGCTCCTCTTTTCCCAAATTCCGATAAATCCCGGTGACCCCAGCGTCACACCCAGCCCAAAGCACAGTTCCAGATGGCACTCTCCTGCTGTGACACTGCACTGGGTCCTGCCAGGAAAGCTCCTGTATAAGGTCCCCGTTCCTCTGCCATGATGGTGGTGGAAGTGGATTGCTGCCTTTGGCTGGTGGCCTCCATGTGCCCCTCAAAAACCCCAGGGGGATGAATGGGCCTTACGAGCTCTTGCATTCACCTTCCTTGAGATGATTGGAGGGTCATAGACTTCACAGAAAAACAGACCAGTTCCTCCTGTCTACCCTCAGTCAAAGTAGTCTTAGAAATTCTTTTAAATAACAGCAAGCAATTTTTAAGTGGCTGATGTATTTCAAATATTGAGTGATATCATGCATTCAGAGAGTCACAGCAAGGTTTTTGTCTTGAGAAAGCTTAATTTCCTGATGCACATATCAAAACCCACCCTATGAATCCCTTCTGTGCAACAGAGCTCTCCTTGTTAAAATTCCGCACAAGCGTATTTCCTCCCTGATCCCTCAGGTACCATTCTCTCTGTGTACACTACAATAACAAGTGTGCCTTTACTAAAATTGAACACAATAACCAGGTCTTTGTAGAGGATAATTAACAGGCAGCAGTGAATCTTTGCGCTGATTCAATGGGATATGAATGAGTTATGAAAATTCTTCTTTGCTGGAGAGGTAATGGGATATTGTTACATTTACATATGCTTTGTCCCTTGTATGAAAGCAAATTTATGGTGTTCATACTTTAAAGTCAGAAATATGTACACAGACATTATGTGTCTGTATTCAGGCAGTTTTGCCTCAACATGTTTGCCTCTCTTTCTGTCATTAACGAAATCCCCACTCCATCTGCATCTAATCCAAATTCCTCATGTCCATTCTGAGCAGGATGAGTAGACCTGAGCCTCTCCAGCTGTTCCTAGAGATACGAAGGTTCATTTCTGGAATTGAATTTCCATGGCCTTATGTAAACTATCTAGGTTAGTGCCCTCACACAGGAGACTTCACAGAGTACTTGGAGGTAAACACATGACACAGTTCTGAAACATATGGAGCCCCTAAATTTTTGTGTGCTTTTCATTTTATGATAGAAAACTGTCATGTTGTTCTTTACTTTTGACTAGGTAAGTATGTGGGAAAAGTAGCAACTCTCATTTGCAGTAGTGCATATTTATCCATAGACTCTATTAATGCATGTAGATATATTATATCTATAATACAGAAATACCTCTCAACTCTAAGACTAGTAGAATAATTGAAATGAGAACATGGTCTTTTTAAAGTAGAAATACTAAGTGGCCATTATTAAAAAGACAAAAGGAGGAAAATATGTCCAGATATGTTTAAAAAATAATTAGTAAATAAAAGTTTAAAATAATTATTGTTTATAATAATTGGTAAAACAGAAGAGCTCCCACCTGGCTGAACATTGCAGTTGAACTCCTGCATCACCAGGGCATATTGAGATGCAACTGCTTGAGTGCAACAGCCAGATGGGGATGTGCTGAGCTTTGCTACTGTTACTGCTTGGGTTTGCATTGCTAAGCACACACAAAAACTTGGGAATGCTGTCAGAAAAGGAGCCTTTTCATCTGACCTTAAGGCCTGTGAAAAGGTTGGAACAGCAGTAACATGATCCCTGACACACCAACAAGTGTTCCAGGCAGTGTGGCTGGTGTAGGAGTCCTGTCTGTCAATGGCCACAACAGTTTCCCACTGCAGGTCAGGGTTTGCCCCAACTGGAAGGGTGGTCACACTGCACACCACTACTCCTGGCAACAGGCCTCACACCATTTCTGTAACTGCTGCTGAACAGGTGGGACTTTTCTTCTCCCCTGCAACCTCAAAACCCCCTTTCAGTCTAGCAAGTTGTTCACGCTCAAGGTGTGTTTCCAAAGAGATGGTAAGAGAGGACGGGGAATAAAAGCATTGCAGCCATTAGCTGCAGCACAGCAGCACTCGGAGGTGGCCTTAGAGCCTCTGACCTCCCCTGCTCTTGTACCATATTTTAAAGGAGTCTTGAGTTATTTTTTTCTTTGAAAACTAACAGGGATAGATGAGAGGTTTTACAGGATGGTTTGCTTATTTGTTTGTTTCCCTTCTGAAATGTAGATCTTGTCTCTCCCAGAAGGGGTTCTGACTAACTGGGCAACTAATAAAACAATAATATTGTCTGAGACAGGGGAGTCAAAGTCTGGAGGGGAAACACATTTTTTAATTTATCTTTTTGTTTTTAATCTAATTGCTTAGCATTACTTCTTCCTGGCTGACGTCTATTGGAGTTCAGGCATCAACTGACATTTTAGAGAAAAATAGCTTTTCGTAAAATACCCAAGAGCTCCACTCCTCCTTGCAAAGCCTCCACACTAACCCACAGCTGCCAGCCCACAGAATGGCATTTCAGGCAAAACCAACATTTAGTATTGTGCACATTTTAGGGGTTAAACAAAGAAAAAAAGAAAAAAAGGGGGGATTTGTCTTTTAAGTATCTGTCTAATGCCTTTTTAACCATCATACAAAAGAAAACAATAAAAAGAAAATAAGAATTGCTCTGTAAATCACCTGTGGACAGGAGACATGATGAGTAGGAGATATTTAGTTCATTTGGAGGGATTTCTTCCATGCATCGTAAAACATGCTCTGTAGTCCTTAGCGAACATATCCTGCACCGTATTATAAATGAATGTGAACAGTTTGAACTGCTGGCCAGAAGGGCACTCGACAAGTGCTGCACTTGAAGTTATTCATTGCACAGATGACTTAAAAACGAGTCTGATTCTGCACAGGTGCAAAAAAGCCACACTTTGTACAGGAGGGTTTTTTGACATTAAATTAGGTTCAATAGATGATGATGGAGACGCACATAAATGAATTTGTGACTATGGGGAAGCCAAGCTTTGCTTCTGACCCAGATAAAATCCGAAGAGCTTTGCTGATGTCCGCGCAGGAGGAGCCCTGCCCGCCTGCCCCTGCGGCCGCGGCCCCGCAGCTCCTGCCGGGACTGACGGCCCTCCAGCACCTTTCCCAGCGCCAGCAGCCTCGTCACAGCCACAAACACAAACACGGATTACTACACTAAACACGTCAGGCTAAGTCAATAGTTTAATAACCACTATTAAGGCTTTTCCAAATCCATTTAACAACTGTAAATTATTCCAAAATAAAATAGCCTCAGCCAATCAGCTGTATAGTCACTGACCCACAACTATGTGCTTATTTCTCAATTAAGCAAATGTCCACATGCTGGTTGGCTTCAGCTGCTTTTGTGGTTTTGTATGTTGCAAGTTTCAGTATATAAATCCCCGTCCCCTGCCTGAGAACCCCAGCTGTTTCCGACACCAGGTACTGCAGCTTCACCCCCGCTAGAGGTGAGGCTGGTGCTGGGATAAACCTCTCCACTCCAGCCGTGCCCTGCCATGCCCTGTTGCATCCCCCAGCCGAAGCCTTGCTGTCCGACCCTGCCAGAGTGCGAGACCACCCTGAAGCCCCCGTGCTTACCTGTGCAAGCAGAAGTGTCGCCCACTGGCTGGAGCCATCCCCGAGCTCGCTGGGGCCAGCCTCTCTCACCCCTCGGGGCAGCACCTCAGCTCCAGTGCGGCTCCCGGGCTCGCCGGGTCCCGGGTGCACACGGAGCCAAGCCGGCAGCGGCCGCGGCGGCAGCCCCGGGAGGTGCTGGGGCGGGGGCGGCGCGGTAATGAGCCCGCGGCACCGCTCAGCCGTTCAAAGCCAGAGGGGCTGTAGTAGCCAATCAGCCCGTCGCGGGGAGCGCGGAGAGCCCGGCAGGCACAGCAGGAATAATTGGAGGGAGCTCCTAATTAATTTGATAATAACCCTATCCTGTATTAACACACTCCACATGCAAAAATGGGTAAAAAGTGCCAATTAGTAGTGAAAGTGAAAGAAAACCTGTAATGGGGATTCAGGGAACCTCGCAGCCAAGGCCTGACAGCACACAGGTGTGCCAGGCCCTCAGAGGCACTGTCCCTTCTCCAGGACAGGAGAGACGTGCCTCTATAACCTCGTGTCTGCTACAGCCTGTGCCTCCCAGCAAGGAGTTAGGCCCCTTCTCTGCACTTGCATCCATCAACCAGCTGTAGATGGACTCATGGTACATTTTAGGGGTGCTCTAAATTTTTTCCTGATTGGTTTTGCGAGACCTAAAATCCTCATCCTCCTCAGATGCATGGGAGCCTGTGGGACCTGCGTGGCTGCAAGGCCTGGGGAGAGGCAGACCCAGTGGAGCAGGCCCCTCAGCTTCTTTGAAAGCAGGGCCCTAGCTCCATGGCCAAACTGGGCATCAGCAGACATCTTAATCTTTCCACAGCCATCAGTTATTTAATTGTTCCTGCCACTTGTCCAGTCCGTCTGTCGGGAGGTTTGGGGCCAGGAGGGCAGAGCAGCCCTGCAGAGCTCCCTGCCCAGCTGGCTCTGCTGCCGGGGTGTTGCCAGCACAGGGGGCCTGAGGAGGGCACCTGCAAAGCTCATGGAGAGCCAGGACCCGCAGGGACCTCGAAGCTGCCCCTGCAGCACTCATCACAAGCTGCTGCTTGTCCACAAATCAGATTTAGGATTAATTTCTAAATACTCATGTTGGCCTGCCACCAGCATTTAAGATAGCCTTTTTTTCCCTTCTTCTATTAGTCTGTGTCAAGCTGTTTTGTATTTTCACTCCTGAATTTTCTCAAAACTGTCAGTATTCTGTACTACGGCCTAATCCCAGTGCCAAAACTGGCAAATTCAATATATTTTCCAGAAAATAGACAACTCGGATGTCATTGTATGTTGTTAAAGTTTTACCAGGTATCTTGTACTCACCACATATAAAGCTCCCATAAAACATGCAGCTATAATGAGCTCCAGCTTGCTTTCCAAGCAAATATGAAAGAGGGGGTGTTTTATTAATATTTGTGAACAGAAGTCCATGTTCTGTGGATGCTGTTCTGATCATTGGAACACACAGGTGGTGTTTTACTTATTTCCTAATCCTGCAAAGCAGAGGGCAGGTGCAGACATTTGTGTATACCCACCAGTGAGCAGTTCACAGAGCAGACAAGGAGAGGAAAGCAGAGAAGACACAGAGACACTGCTGGGTCCTGTTGGGACCAGAGCGGGAAAAGGGGACCCGAGTCCAACAGCCCACCTTACAGCAGCTCTGCGTTCACAGAGCACGAGGTAACTTCCAACCACTCAGTATCCAGCACTTGCTTTCAGGCACAGGATAAGGATGGTTGGGTTGAAACAGGTGCCCCCAGCACAGTAGTGTCCCACATCTCAGAGTCACCAACCCCTGGGGAAGTCAGCCAGGGGGTAAGTGGACAAGAGGGCAATTGTGGGAGACCCTCACCAGGGTGGGAGTGCCTGTGCCTGGCGTGCCAGTGGGTGTGAGGTGAACCCCAGCACCCTTGGCACACCCACGTGTCCTCAACTGGGCTGAAATCAGGTTTAACAAAGTCTAAGAGGAACCCCTCACCCTTGAGTAGCACCCCCAAGCTGAGGAAGCAGAGGGTCAGCAGAAGGAGCCCAAAGTTGCAGCGAGGGCAGGGGTGAAAAGTGGGGTTTGTACCTGTACAGCAAAGCCAAGTGAGATTCCTCTCTGCGTGTGGCAACGTCTTTAATGCTGGGGCCAAGTCTTGAGTTTAAAACAAAGCCAAAAAGGAAAACTCACTCCAAACATTCATAAGCATCTTTACAAAGCTTCAATTTAAGATGAACCACAAACCAGGCACCTTGCCACGAGACTGCACTGCTTTTAGCTGACCCCACATGTAATGGCAACCTGAGCAAGTTGTTAAATGCTTTAATGCAGCCCTCTGGCCCCCAAGGCAACTTCCTCCTGTGAATGCCAGAGCCAAATCTCTGCAACAGAAAGCTTTAAATCTGAAAATACAAACTACCCTCCCATCTCGTTAGAGAATCAAAGTATTCACTGGGACACAGCGAACAGTTAATTGAATGGCCAAGCTGGGGTAAGGCAGCTGCATCTCACTGCTGTGAGAGCACTCATGTTTGGGAAGTGTCAGTAACTATTCGTGGCAGCACTTGGTCATGCCATAGTCTGCCTTCCGCCTTTTAATTAAATAATGATACCAAGAGGCTGTCCTTCATACCACATGCAACAGAGAAGGCATTGGTTGTGAAAAGCATCCCTGCCTCTGCTGTCAGCTCCCGTACAAGCACATTGCACAGGAGGAGGCATCTGCTCCTCCTTCCCTGGTAATTTATTAATTTTAGACTGCATTGAAGTAGTGCAGATTCACTTGTTCAGAAACAAGAAATAAAACATACTCTTTCCTTAGAGCAAAGAGCCCAAAGAGGGACAAAGTTAAAAAAACCCAACACACAAAACTTTGATGTGTTTGATGCAGGAAATGACGTGGTTTCTCTAGCTACATTGCTATGAAATCTTAAATGAAAGATTGCTTCCAGCAGAACACACTGATTAAATCTGAAGAGATTTTTAAAAAATTAAGATTCCAAGGCCCAATTAATTTTCTGATTAAGAAGTCAAGATGAGTAAGGAGTTGGGAGTGGCAGATGAGATGTGAGTCTTTCTCCTTGATTGTGCTTGTGTTTATTAAAGAAGCTTTAAAACCCAAGGTACAGGAGAATAAAAGGCTGACCTTTGATGTATGTGATATGCCATAAACTAGAACCAGTCCTCCAGACTTTTGTTTGTCAGCTTTGCATTTATGAAACAGAAGCTGCCTTTGAATATATTTAACATGATTACAGGGCTCTCTATGACTGAAGTTCTCTCTTAGAGGAAGTAGCCTATATACATTGCCCTTTCTTCTTTTAAGAAAAAATAAGGTCTGAAACTTTTGAGAGCCGTTGCTTCCTACTTGCCTCTTTTTCCTAGAATCTCTAACTCATGCACAAGCTTGTCTTTTTTTGCTAGAGAAATTTGTAGATGATCTTGGCTTCTCTGCGAGAGCAGAGGGGCTTCCTTGCTCCTATGGAAAAGTAGGAGAAAGGTAGTTCCTCACAAAAAGAGCTTCTCTTATAAATGCGTTACTAATAACCGTAACAATGAAAACAGTCGAAATAAGCAACACTTCTGTGTGCTGAGCAAGAATATTGTGCACTTGGCAGAAGTGAGCCCATACCGTCCATCCAGCCACAGAGCCTCGCAGAACAGATGTGCCGTTCCAGTGTTTAAAAACACACCTGAAAAGCAAAACTCTTTTCAAGATCTCCTTTACATATTAATAATCAAGCAGCATGTTATTGTCAAGGAATAGCAACTAGACATCATTTCTGCCAAACCATGTTCCTAACAAAATCTAAACCTCCAGCAGAAAAATTTTACTATATAAAGGAGAACAGCCAAACTTACCCCTGTGTTGAAGAATTTGAGAGACTTCTCCGTGCCCAAACCAGCCACATGCAAATGATAGAATAAGGGTTTACCTAAAAAACTGGGGCAGGGAGGGGAAGTCATCCAGGAGTAAAGTCAACTGTACTGAGATTCCAATGTACTGCAGGTAGTGAAAACTGCCTAACCCCCTGAAGTTTGCAATCCTCATCTAAAGTACTGTATACTCCGCAAGTAAAACCTCCTGCCCCAGAAATCCAAGGGAGGGTGAAAGAAATCACTTGAAGGTTTGTCTCTTTGAAAAAGACCTGAGGGAAGGAAAGAAAGGTCCATTTCAGGGCTGACAGAATAAGAGTATTTAGATACTCCTCCTTCAGAAAGGACCCAGACACAAGCAAGGTTTGTGCCATAGTTTAAATCCAGGTTCCCAGGAAAACTTGCTTACAGAAAGATGAGAAGATCTGAGGATCATTACTGCAGAGGATTCAGAGAAATTATCTCCTAATGCACAGTTGAAGACAGAACTAGTCTTGGTCTCTCTTTGGCTTGAACCTCTACTGAAATTTAATGCTGACAAATCAAAAAGGGATATATCCAGAATCTGTAACCCTGATAAAAATGGGAAATCTGTATCATCTTAATCAAAGGATATGCCACCCTGAGCTGGATCTGTGTCTTGTCCCTTGGCCTCATATGACTCCTGTGTGCTAGAGGTTAAGGGTTTGTTAAAGAATATGGGTTTTGATTAAGTGTCACATATGGTGTAAAACATCCTCTTTATCACTGGCAGTGAAGGTTGGGGGCCAGAAACTGCCTTTTAGTGAGCTTCTAATATAAATTAGGTGTCTTAGGTAATGGGTGGTTTTCAGACAGGATTGATCTTTCTGTGGTCCAGTCAAAGTAGGTGTGTTTGGTAAGATGTCACAAAAGCAGCTTCCTGGCACCTATACTAATGGGCTGGTTACCCCTTTTGGAGTAGGACTTGAAAAACGTAGCACAGGAATCCCCCCCTCCCCCTTTCCAACTTTTTCATTTTCTTGATGTAATGGGCAAAGGTCTATATATCCTCTACTCCTTTGGTATTTCAGTTCTTGTATTTGCAGTATCACTCAGTGAATCTTAAGCCACTCATCCTTTTAGTCACTTACACCTCCCTAAACTTGCATGAACTTAAAGATGAAGTGGTTATGAGTAGACTGGGTTACTTACTATTTTTATCAGTGTACAACCTTTAAAAAAAAAACGTATCAAGGACACCATCACCACCACAACCAAATGATTTCTGTTCCCCATTAAGTCCTCCTTGGAAACTTTGATGGCACAGAAACCTAGGAAGAACTGTAGAGATGTTAAACCCTAAGTTCCCCTGCCTCAAAAATAAGAGCAAACATGCATTTCTATAGACATCAAAACGTGTCTGTATTTTCCTCTTTATGAAGCAGAAATTCTCTCAGCTTTGTGCAAAGAGTGGCATGATCAAAAGCACAAACTGAGCACATGAGATCCAGAAGCTGTAATGCAGAGTCTAACTATGGACCTCAGGTAAAGAGGGTATACACAAAATAAACCTTTCCTTTATAGTTCATTGACATGTTGTAGTTAAAACTTTTCTGAAAAGTTTTCATGGGTTTATGAGGAAGTGGTATTGCAGGCTCATAAACCCAGCTGCTGAACAAAACCCATAAATCTTTAAATATGTAAGAATATGTCACAAACCTTTTAATATTTCATTGCATTTCCCACACACCTACTCACCACTGGAACACTGGTAAATATCATATTTGTTAAAAATATTTGGATAATTATGATACATAAGTCTATTCTGATTCTGGCCCCCTAAGGTTTCCTTGGATCCCAATTTAACTAACTGAGATAACAAAGATTTAAAGCATGATTACCCTTAATTTGCTCATAAAAACGCATTTGTCTTTAGGCAAAGACAGGCACATCTGTAACTCCAAGCACAGAGTAGTTTCACTGGGTACAGTGGGATCATTGTGATTGAAGTTACATTTGCCTGAAAACCATCACAGAACTGGCCCTAGATATGGTCTTCCTTTTTGGTTATTTCAGATATGAAGAATAAAACCTCTTCTGTTAGCACGGGATACCTAGGCAGCACTTTCTCTATCCTATCTCAGGAGCTCTCCTGCTAATTTTTTCTTGTTTTCTCATTGTTCTAATGAGGTAACTTTGTCAAAGTGCTTTTGAATGTCTGTCTTATTAGAGATACTTTCAAAAAATTAACTAAATGAGGTTTGGGTTTGGTGTTCTTGATACCATCAAATGAAGGACACTCATTCTTACACCCTGCTTGGATGTGGACTGCCAGGGAAACCAACACACTTGGCAGGCACTGCGGTCCTCAGGCAGGCCCCCAGCAGGGCTCAGCCACCAAAATGCCTTTGGGCTCATGGGCTGGTCTTTGAGTTCCAAAAAGAAATCAGCTCTCTTATTTTGAAAGTGCTCACTTTGACTGTCAGAGATATCATACATCTTGATTTCTAATGCATTTAAAAGTGTTTTGTCCCAAGTAAAGACATCAAGGAGAATACAAATAACATATATATTCTTACTGATTGCTGGAAGTAATCGATGAGTACTTCGAAGATACAATTTGACATAGTATTAAAACGCAAGTCATGCAAATAGACCTCCACTGCCTTTGAAAACAGAACTACTAATTTCAGAGTGACCACGCTCAGGGTGGTTGCAATACCAATGCCCTTCCAGAAGCTTACTTAGGAGATAAACACACATTTTTTGAGCCTGTCTTATATGACACCTCACATTATTCCTCATGGAAGAACTGAAAAATGTTTCAGAACTGCAGTTTGCCAAAATAAGTCATTCACCCATCAGAAACACTCCCAATCCTGCAGGAACAGTGGCCCAGCAGCAGAGTCCCTGCAGTGCTGAGCACCAATTACCTTTGCCGGTTTGCTGCCACTGGGACCACATGAGAAGCACACGGGATTACTTACTACCAGGTTTGGAAGATCTGATGCCAGAACCAGGGGAAGGAGGCAGAGGCAGCACAGCAGAAGCACCCTGCAAGCTGCCTGAGCCCCAGCAGGGCTACCTTGTGCAGCTGTGGGCAGCCTTGGGATTGCAGCCTCTGACTCATTACCGTCCTAATTTCTTGTAGTTTTAATTTTTTTTTAATGGCTCAGACATTATTTCAAGGTGCTGCTGTATCCTAAAACTCATGTTACATGTTAACAACACCTAATTTGTCAGAGGAGCACCCCTTCTCAGTGGAGAAATGGAAGGAGGTGGTGGGATGGAGCATGGCCATGCCATGCCCACTGCTCCTCTCCCAGGCACTGGGTTGGGGACTGGCACAGAGCTACAAGAAGTTGCTGGTCGAGTTGCTTCTCCATCCTTCCCAAATATACTTTCACACGGTCTGGGAATTACTGAATGTTTCCTACAAGGATATGCTGGTTTATGACCAGCTGGCCCTGTGCGTGTCAGCAGGGCAGGAGCAAACGAGCTGTTTGCAGGACCAGGAGCAGCCTGGACCTCCCTGCAGCCCCATTTATCCATGGAGATGGAAGTTTGCCTGGGACTTACCTTTCAGAGCCAAGATGGCAGCAGCATCCCAGCAGTGCTTTCTGGCCTGCCTTGCCATCTTCTGTTTCCCAGAGACACCACTGGGGGCCCAAACCCCCTGTGTGGGGTCATGAGGGGCACACAACAGGATTCAGCAACTGTCAGTCCATTTCCTCTGTTCCACAGCAAAATTCCTGCAAAGACACATAATAGAGATATAACACTGCTGCAAAGGATTATAAAGGAGACTCTCCATTTTATTCCACATACAGAGATTTAGTGCCTCCCTTGTGTTATTCAGGTGGGCAGAGACAACAAGTGCTGAAAGGGTATCATTGAGCAGAAGTTGCCTGAAAGATCAGTTCTAGATTTATTATTCTCTTTTTTGTGCTGATGCAAATACAAATTAATGAAAGGTGTGACAAGAATAAAAAGAGATTGGTTTCCCCATTCATCCTGTGACCATCCAATGGTGGGCTGATCTCCTGGTGAGCTGGCTGCCCTCACCTGAGGTGTGAGGAAGGGGAAATCCACTCTGTTTGGGAATGAAGCATAGAGAGGGGGGAAGATTTAAGGCCCTTTATCGGGGGAGTTCATGGGGCCTTGCTGGTGGTCCTGATTGAATGTACAATAGCACGTCCTACTTGAAAGGCCCACCTACTTTAATGCTAACACTGCCCAAATAAGAGTAAGTCTTAAATGCAGTTTGATACTCTGTCCCTTGCACATACCCCTGTAAAGGGGCTCTCCTGCAGCCCTCGCCAGTGCAAAACTGCTCTGTACAGAAGTGACCCTTCCAGGGGCCACAGATTTGATAGTTTCCTATTTGTGGGTGTAGGAGAGGAAAAATAAAACCAAAATCCCTTGACCTTTAAAGAACAGGGCTGTCAAATTCAGAAGATGATTTTCATGAAATGTGGTGTTAAACTGCTCAGCGGTCTCCCTAAGCACAAGGTCCCCAGTTACTACCCTACACCCACTTAGGGTTTATTAATTTCTGATTCCTATTAGTCTTTCTCCATTAGGTGAGAGAGGAGGGGGTTTCAGGTTCTGCAGTGCAGATCCTCCTGTGCTGTGCAGACAGACCAGAGGACGGCCCTGGCTGCCTGACCTGCCCCCAGGCGCTGAGCCCGGAGCATCGCCGCACGCACGGGGCCTTTCTGAGCCGCGTTTCAGCATCCCCCTCCCCAGGAACTCGCGGTGCTTTGTGCCACTCCGGGGAGGGCCGGGCTTTGCCTGGGGCTCCTGTGGCGCCTGGTGACAGATGAGCTTGACAGCCTGCTCAGTCCAGGTGACTGAGCATTAGCTCGCCTGCGAGTGCAGGCGCTAAGTAAACCTCATTCCTAATCCAAATCGCTTTTGATAAGAACAAAAGCTGTGTGCAAATGAATATTTCCATCTTATTTCAAATTCTAGGTTTCAACTGCAATATTAATGCTATTTTACAGTGTAATTTACTTGTAATAATATGTCATTATTGCCATTTTACAGTTTTCTCTTAAAGTAGTAAAGAAAATGTTTTAAAAGGCACAAATAGCTGGAGCACAAATCTCCATTCAGCCTAAGAATCTGTGCTCTCCCATCAGAATGGCATATAATTGAAAACAATGACATCCCCAATGGGCTAAACACTCCAGTCATTAACTCATTTTTATTTTGGGATAAAAGGGTACGCTTACAGCTTTTTTCCCAAATAGTAAATATAAATTAAACATTTCTCTTCCTTTCCCAGAACGGCATCTGCCAGTGAAGCTGGAGCTGACCTCTAACATCTTCCACAAGTGCATCTCAAACCAGCACACTGGGTTCAGACACAAACCTGCCCCAGGTGAAGGGCTTCCTGCAACACAGCACATAAAAGGTGGCCTGCAATAGAAGTGTCCTTATTACCTGGTGAGAAGTTCCTGAGCTCCAGGTGACCACACTGCTGGGTTGGTAGGAATTGCAGAAAACTCAGGTAGCCTTCGAAGGCCAGGCTGTGTGCAAAGGGATGGAGGTGTCACAGGAAGGTGGCATCACTGGCTGCAGATGACGTATCTCACACATGTAACTGTCAACCAGTTGTGTTTCCATCTCTCCTGTACATCTACAGATGAAAACCGATGCACTATTAGTACTCTTGATGACTGAGGGAACCCATCAAAGACTGTCACAGACTTCTTGTCCTTGTCCAGAAGGATTCCCACCACTCTTCCCCTATCCCAGCACTCTGCAGACTGATGGGGTCAAGGCTATTTGAGATCTGAGGGGTCAGGAGGGTGTAGGTTACATGTCAAATTGTCTCCTGTAGGCTGGGAGTTTATTCCAGCAGCAACTATTGCTGAGCAGCTGTGAGATTTACACCACATTTCCAAAAACATGGTTTCTCAGTGTGATCTCTGTCTGAATTTGACAGAAAAATATTTAATGGCTGGCAAAACATTAGTAAATAAAAGCAGATCAAGATGATGTTGTTACAATAACAGATTACATTACTATTCCCTGTCCTTAGGAAAAGCCTGATTAGACCAAGATCCTCATGGGGTCTTATGAATAAGTCAGGAAGGGGCTCTAATGACCCCGTGTGAGAGCGCACGAGCTGCGGCGCAGCCAGGGAGGTGCCAGGTGCCTCTCAGAAGCAGGCACTAGCCTGGATGACTAACAACAGTTATCACAGGGGGTTGTTGATTTTCTTTAATAATTTGGGACACATTTGCTGCTAACATAAACTAGTACTGCTCTACTGAAGCCAAGAGAATGCTGAAAATTTATAACAGCAAAACTGACCCTTAATCTGTTTTTAATCCCTTAGTTATTCATTATCTTTTTGAAGAAGTGTACCTCAGTCTGAATACTCCCCACTACAGGGACAAGCAACAGGCTTTTCTTGTTAATCAATGTATGGGAAACTCCAGCAGCTGAAGTACCCTTCCACTTTTGCAAGCACACCTAGCATTGATTGCTGATCCTATATCTTGAAATGCATAATTACTAAACTAAGAGAAAATTACTTTTTGCTTATGAGTGTCAGGACAGCTCTGAATCCATGAATGACTCACCCTCAGGCACTGGTGTTTAATTTATGAGTTATTTATCTCCTTGCACACACCCCAGCACAAACAATTATACTTAGTAATTTGTTGATCTTATCAAGGCTGTTTGATGTTAGTATTGCTACCTCCAATAATGCTTGTGCTTTGAAACTTAAACAGGATTTATAACCAAATTCGGATACTTTGCACATGATTCATATTACAGGGAAGTTTAACTCTTCAGCAACTAGAAGATTTTGCATGCAATTTTCAAAGCATCTTTTGCTGACAGATTTGGAAAGGTGGGCCTTCAGCAGCATCAGAACCCCTGGTTAGAGCTGTTTCTGTCCTTACACAGCATGGGTGAGAGTTCCTAGCACTGGGTAAGAGGAGGGGAGTGAGTCCCTGTCCTGGGCCAGGGCAGCAGCATCGGCTCCGTGCCCCTGCCTGTGCTCGGGGCCAGCCGCCATGGCCTGGTGCAGCCAAAACCTCAGACGCTCACAGTCAGTGCACGTGCCCTCCCTCGGAGCCTGTACTGCCCTGGCTCACTGCTGGGAACCTTCTCACGTGGGCAACAGCCTTCCTCATTACTGAGCAAAGACTTTATCAACCTTTAAACTTACACGTTTACTACAAATCAAGCTCTACGAACCCCTTTGCACAATGTAACACTCTCTGTTGTCGGGTGCAGGTACCAAACCTGAGGCCGCACGTGCTCCCCTCGTGCTGTGCTTCAGGGGCAGGCAGCTCCTCTGCAGCCATGGCCACGAGAGGGTGAATGTCCTCACAAACAGGTTTCCCAAGTCACCCTCGTAAACCTTCTTTCCTCCTCCTTGCATGCTGCTGTGACCATTATGCCAAAATACACCAAAATACAGCAAGGCAGCTTGGTATCAGAGGTACAAGCAGTGCAGGGATGGCAGAGACTTTAAAGACCATCGAGTTCCAACCCCCTGCCTTGGGCAGGAACACCTTCCACTAGACCAGGTTGCTCAAAGCCCCATCCAACCTGGCCTTGAACCAGCCCCAGGGATGGGGCATCCACAGTTTCCCTGGGCAACGTCTTTCAGTGCCTCACAACCCTCACAGAGTAGAACTTCTTTCCAATACCTACCCCCAACCTCTTTCAGTTTAAAGCCATTGTCCCTTGCCCTGTCACTACGTGCCCTTGTAAAAAATAATTTAGTTCTGCCCGTTTAATCCCAGGCTGAAATTAGCTGTACCTTGAGGCCTGGCAGTGCTGCCGTGGGAGAGGCAGGGAATTGCTGCCTGTGGCTGTGGTGGGTGGGCTCTGCAGCCACTGCTCCCCACTCCCAGCTCTGCTGGGAAGGGTCTGGGTCACTGGGGATGAAAAGATGGTCAACACAGAGCAGGACCTCTTCCATCCCTTCCCCTACCAAAATAGCCCTTGGTATGCTATTTATCTGTGCTTGGAGAAACCCCCATATCCAATCTTAGCCTTTTAATTCCCTTGTTGCGCAGAGTTCCTGGCCTGCAGGGCCCAGCAGTGGCAAAGCCAAAGCCCTTCCCTTCCCACAGCAGCAGCAGGGCTGTTAAGAGTAGGAAAACCCCATATTCCTGCTCAGCCAGCCCGAGGCTGCCAGGCACTGACTTTCCAAGACTCAGGTGCATCTATTTTGTTAACTTACACACCCCACACACTCTTGCAACAGCTGCATATTTGACTTGCTGTGTGGTTTATCAGTTTCTGTGCTGAGCACACACATTTTGCATGAAGAAAATAAAACGCTACAGGCATCAACTGTACAGAGCCACAACGAGCTCTGATGGCAGCACTGACCCAACCACCAGCTCCTGACAGCAAGCACGCACAAGTAACATTTCCCAACACGCAACACGCTGCCACACGTGTCTATTCCCATCGATCCAGAATGGGCACTACCTGGAGCCAAGAAACTGCTCCAAAGACAGCCTTGAAACGCAGAATGTAAAACCTTCTAAGCCCAACCATCACACTGCTATTTCAATCCACAGGCATACTGTGATGAATACCATTTTAAAATTTATTATTATTATTCATTATTATTTCAAAGCCTCTAGTGGTTTTCCTGTTTTAATTGAAGTGAAATTGTGGATTAGCATAATCAAACATATGGAATTAGTATGGGGGGAGTAAAAACTAAAAGAAATTATTAATTTTAAACAATTATAAATTTCTAGTAACTTTCCCTGCTTCCTCCTCTGTGAGTTGACTCCATGAGTGGAGAGAAATGGTAACACTTAGCTAATATTGTTTAAACTGAAAACTGCCACACACATTCATCTTTCAAAAAGCAATTTTACAGTCCTATCGTGCTGCTGGTAGAATAAATGCTCGGTGTTTAAACTACCCGTTGGAATGGGGCATGCAGCGTCCCCGCCTCGATAAGCACCAACGGAGCTCTGCACGGGCAGTTTGAGCAAGCTTGGCAGCCACAAGGACATAAAACACCGCACCAAGAACACACCTTCCCGATGCCTGTGAAGCTGCAAGGGTGGCTCGCAGGCCTGCAGGTGCAGAGGCGGGAGGGGAGCAGCGTCACTGGGCTGAAAGCCTGGGGACACACATCCTCGGCGGGGCTGTCCCTGCCCACAGCCAGCACCACTGGGCAACAGCATCAACACAGTGCCGGGAGGCGTTCAGTGAAGCCACCCAGCTGCAGTGCAGCCTCTCCAGCTGTAAGCTTGTTCTGTGGGAAACGGGGAAGGAAAATATGGCTCACAGCATGGTGCTTCCAAAGCAGGCGCTCCAGCGTACAGACTCCTCGGCAGGCCCTGTGGTCTGGGAAGAGATTGGGCTGCACTTGGGTAATGGAGAAGGTAGATAGAAAACTGCAGCAGGGAAGAAAGGATCCTTCAGGAAACGTAAACCATTTAAAACAACTGCGATAATTCTACCAATCTCTACAGGGCTGGACACAATCAACAAAAGAACAAGTACATATTAAATTAAGACACCACTTAGAATATTTTATGATATATTAATCCACACAGAAAGCCCAAGTCTGCTTCTTGTGTGCTGTTCTGTGAAATGCCTATTAGGACATCTTATATGAGGTATCTGTGGGTACAAAGTCTTCAAAAGTTAAATTTCTGTTTTACTTTATGCTTCTCAATGATGTGAAATGTCACATCTTGGGGTGCCCAAACACACCACACCTTGATGTTGTTACTAATGTTGCCAAAAGCAGTAAGCCCGTGTCTACAGCATTGTTTTTGACCAGAACATACCTTTAAAAGTGAACCTCCTTATCACACCTCTTTACACACACACACACACACACACACACACACTCCTTGCCTGCTCTGCACTGCACAGGACTCTCACAACAGGCAAACTGGTTACCCCTTGAGTATCTTACTGCAAGCTGGTTGAGACTGAAGTGCCAACTGCCCTCTAACTCCGCACAGGACCAGCCTGCAGCAAGTCCAAGCAGCCCCTCAAATACACGCCATGGGAACATCAGGTCCCTCATCCAGCTGCCTCACTCTCCAGATCTACCCCTACAGAGTCAGCCCAAGGGGCAGTGCAGACACAGCTGCTTTTCACTGACGTCTCCACACCACTCTGGGGCACTCTCTTTCAGTAGCTTGGAGGCTGGTAGCAGCCTTTTCCCTGTTCCACTAGTGTTTGTTTAATCCCAGAAACATGCCATCAATGTCACCGCTATTAGGCCCTGAGGAACGCCAAGTGAAGAGGAAGGGTTAGTACTCCTCCTCCCTTGCAAAATTCCCTACTCTCTGTACTTTGGAAGAACAGTGCCTACAATGTTTTTTGATTCTCTGGCTGGAGAAACAACATGTCTCCTACTCACTGCCACCATGCCAGTGACGGTGAAAAGTGTGCAGCCAGATTTCATGGGTTTTTTTCTTAAATAGCAAACGTGAGTAGGATGGATGCACCTGGAGTCATCTGTGCAGGTTGAAATGCATAAATAACGTGTGCTTGGCTTACGTTAAATCACAATTCTATTTAAAACAAGAGTGCTTGACACTTGCTACATGTATCTACAAGTTTTTAGGAGTTGTACATCTTGAATGCGTAAACCCAGTGAGAGGAAACATGGATTTAACGTGGCGGTTGTCAAAAGTCACCAGTGATAGAAGTAACAGAGCTTATCAGATTATTCTTTCCTTTAATAAAACTTGGGTTTATTCTGGAATAACTGATTAGCTTCAATAATTAAAAGAACTTAGTTAAAACAGCTGAAGAGATGAACTATTCAGGCTAATTAAACTGAAACATAAAACATTATAGAATATATATTTTTTTAAATGTGGTAAATATTTTAAGTTCATTTTCTATTTTCACGATATTGTAACTTCAAAAACCCCTATAAAGAACAATTTAGTTTGATTTCTAATTATTTTTATTTTTAGAATAGGGAAGTATCATGAAGTACATACAATCAAACTGAAACAATTCAGGAGCATGGGAGTATTTTGGAAATGAGAACAAATTTCAGCCAGGACAAGAGAACAGGTTTCAGTGGGTATTAGTGCAGCAAAGAGGTTACTTCTCTTTCAGCAGCACACATACTTCACTTCTCACTCACCTTTCATTGTGTCTAAAACCCAGCGTGAGCCCTTCTCTGTTACTAGCACCTTGCTGACTTCCAAGAGAAACAGGTAGGCTCTGTTTTCTTTTGGATTTGACTTTTAACACAAGATTTGATGGTCCTAATCTTTTCTCAATTATGTAACATCAAAATAACACCAGGAACAAATACTAGCCACACCAGGGAGACAATACAAAAGAGAATTTCAAGGGTTCCAAAACATCTAAAGCCCTAATTTCTCTGCTTTACAATACTCTCCCCCCTCTTGCCACCATGAAAAAAGGAGATGGTCTTTAAAACAAAATCAACAACTACGTATTGAAGTCATCTGCCCTCCCTTGTTCTCCTCAGTGCAATTAAAGGCACGATGCCAACTTTACAACAATGAGGCTCGTGGCTCTGGCTGAACCATGTCTTACTCAGAAATGAGCAACGAAGCTCAAAGGCGGCATCTCAAGGGAAAGTCTTGGAGCAGGACGTGACCAGCGCTCCCAGTGTCTTACACACCGAGGGGTTAGCCAGTGGCAAGCTGCCTTTTCAAAGTTTATAGCAAGTGAATTTATCACTGCGACACAAGAGGCCTGGCACACCAACAGCCACAGGTAAGAACAGCATCTCTCCCAGCTCTGAGCCACTGAACCTGTAGCGGGAACCCCCGGCACACGGGCCCTCAGACAAAGCCAGGCTGTTGTAAACACACTAAACACACTGCGGGAAAGGGCAGTTCTACAGCTCACATTAAAAGCACAAACTCGGTTTTATTTTTGCCAACACTTTCTTTTTCTGTGTTAACCAAAGTGACCAGCTCTCCTTTATGGTTAAAAAGTAAAGAGATAAAGAAGTACTCACAGCTGCAACCTCATTTCAGCAGAACAATTTACCTATCCAGCACAGCGTGACCTCTTCCTTCACAGCACTATCTGTGTCATCCTCCGCTGGCCTCAAAATCAGACCTGAGAGGACAACACACAACACCAGGTACCACACTGCTCCAGCCTCAACGATTTAATTTCAAGGCAAGAGTGAAATACTCTTTCAAATTATTTGATCAAAAAAACTTCAGTCTCATAGAGAACATGATTTTTCTACATGTATTTCCTCTCTCCAGTAAAAATCATTTATGCTGCCACCATTATTATCCTTACTATCATCTTTCAGTGAACGTCCATCTACAAATTCATTAACTTTTTTGAGACAAATCACTGGCATCCTAATCTTCTGATTCCCATGAAAGACTCACTTTCAAGATACAATTGCAGCTGCCCCACACTGCCAGTTACTGTATCATACACGTCTTAAAATTCTGTAATCAGCATCCACCAGGTGCCGTATCGCATTCAGCACACCACAGTCAGTCAATACAGACATCCCCAAACACACCAAGGCTGGTTTTGTCAAATGTTTTATTGAGTGTAGACATCTGGAGTACTGTAAAACATGCATTATCTGTAGATTCAAAAAGGAGCAAGCCACATTGTCCTCACTGTCAAACGTGTCAGGCTTGGCATACATGATGGAGATTAATGAAGTATCATGAGAGTAATATGGTTCCCAAAAAGCTTCTACAATTTGGAGTAGGGTCTTAATTGTTTGAAATGCAAAGCTGTTCACATTTAGTGAACTTGCATGTTTGCTGGAGGTGCCATATTTTAATTCAAAACAAACAAGAATAATTTCACTGAGGGGAAGGGAGGTTCCCTAGGTAGAAACTGTATGTTTTTTGTTTCCAGATATTCGAATCCCAAATAAAAATTCATATGCTTCTTGAAGCAGCACAGTTCATTTCTGAGTGAACAACATCTGATATTCATTTCTTCTTGGGTTGTTGAGGTGTATTAAATTTAAAGAAGATAATATCTCCATCCTCTACTACGTAATTTCTGCCTTGTTGCCTGTATTTTCCAGCAGCCTGTAAATGGAACAGACAAAAGGAAAATGGGTTATTTCATTAGACATTTTATAGTATTTTCAAATGGCAATTATTTAAATACATTTTGGTAAAGAAATGGTACTACTTCAGCTTCAGAGTTTGACAGTCACAATACTCCCCAGTTTGACA
>WBMZ01012232.1:40000-156356 GCA_013400975.1 Atrichornis clamosus
ATTATACAGGATTTTTTCCCCTCACTTCCTGGGGTTCAAACAAACCTATTAAAGTCCCGCTGCTCAGTATGATCTTCCTTAGTGATACCACTGAGAATAGGCTGAATTTGAAATCATAGTTTTGCATACCTTTCAAGCTATCAAATAGCAAACAATAAAGCTGAACCTTTTAAATTCTTTAACACATTATTTTGTGTAGGAACCTTAAAATACTGAGATTGAGTAAATCAAACTAATGTGCTTTGTAACTGCACTTTCATAAAATACAAACCTTAAGAAAACATCAAAAATGCCAAACGAGAAATCAAATTATGAAATGTATTAAACAAAGGTAAGTTCCTCTGTTTGAAGAAGGTGGTAATAATGCATTAGCTAAGCAGAGAAGAACAGATTTTCTTATGACTTTTTTTGCCATGTACAAATTCATTTCATACTTAATAACTTCAAATCAGATATAATTTGTCAGTTCTAAAAGGGCACAACTTTGGGCACCCGAGCAGTCTCTGCCCTCTAGTGTTGAGAAAGCAGATAAAACTCTTCTCAATGCAAGTGTCACCACAAAGAAGTGTGGGCTCAAGAAAAAAAAGTTTTTCATTAAATATCTTCACTGTCTATTCAACAGATAGCAGCCACCCTGAACGATCAAAGTAAGGCATAGCATTTTTGAGTAAGACATCAAAGGGCAATTGAATTCAATACTGAAACAGTAAATTTCAAGATCTTAATTATGCTTACCAGAGCTTAGAAGTGGAACCCACTAATCCTTAAAAAAAAGGTACCTTTTTATAACATAATATTTTTTTAACCATTTGCATCTGACATTTGTAATACCTTTATTCCAAACTCAAAATAAGATGACACACTATTAGAAGAAACAGATTTCCTATGCTTCTTGTGTTTCCTTTTAGAAGTTATTCAAAAATCTGCTCCCTCATCTTAAAAATCTGATTTTCCAAGAATAAGTTAATTTTAAAGCTTATTAAATTCTGAACACTATCATGTAAACAGACAGAAAAACCCCCCAATACAGCAGCATGGCATTTGGTCTTAGGGCTGACATTTAGTCCATACACTGTTACATCTTGGATACTGAAATAGGTACATTCCTGTCCAGTAAGTCAGTGCATTTGAACTCTTTCTTAAGGAAAAGTTGAAAATGAATTTTGGTCTATTGCTAGAGGTGACTGAAGATTCACTTAGCATTAAGAACTTCTTCCTAGTGAAAAATCAGACTTGAAATGGAAACATGGCACATATGGAGGAAGGGAGAAGAAAAAGATGGGGAGCTCACCTTGACAGCAGCCTCTGAACCTCCTTCTTTAAAATCTTCATATTTCATTACTTCAGCCATAATGAACCCCTTTTCAAAATCTGTGTGAATCTTCCCTGCTGCCTGAGGAGCCTTCGTCCCTTTCTGTCAAAGGAAAGACCAGAAGAAAATTAATTGCATTTAAGAAGATTGATTGCAGCAAAGCGGTTTCTCCTTTTTTATATGCTTTCAGGATCTGCTGAAACTTTGTTTCCTATCAGCTAAAATGTCATGCATCCAGCTGGGTGATCCTCAATACTGGGACACAGAGACAGCACCTTCGTCACAGATAAACCAACCGACAATAAAGAACAGCAGCTTTGTTTTTCCTAATAGGTATCAACAGCAATATTGATTTTAGAAGCTATGACTGTGTTTTGTTGTGAGATTCACTTCGACCTCTAGCTTTCTACATAGCAAGTGAGGAAAATAAAGATTTTTAAACAACTTTAAAATCTGAATTACTCAAGACTTTTACTTACATCCAAATAATTTCAATTAAATGATAACATTCACTGGCGAACCACATTTGCAATGAGAAATGACTTAAGCATCTCAAGCTGTACACATTACCTGATTTTTATTTCAAAATAATTTTAATAAGTTTGATATAGAACAAACTGAGTATTCTTACCAAAACTTCAACAATTGAATCACTAAAAAAATTAAAAAAATCACAGGCAACTATATGGTAATTTAAGTTTATGAAAAGGAGAATGCATTATAGCTGCATGCTTTAAATTACAAGGACATACATTCTGTGCACATACAACCATGGAGAGAAATTTGAGCAATAATGGTGACCTAAAGGCTGCTTAATAAAGCATGTTAAAGTGCTAAGGAGTCTGACACTGTAAAGCACAGTTTTTACAATAAAAGATGTATTGGGTTAATATGGCTACTCACTGATGCTTACCTGACTAAATATCTTTGCACATTAAATCAAAGATACTTACAATCAGTCTTAAGATAAACCAGCTTTCAAATTTTCTAATAAAGAGCAAGCATTTCTCCTACTGAAAATAGTGGGGTTTCACAGCGTGCTTTTAAAAACTATGGCAAGAATCAGAACAACAAAACTTCTGCTTTTATATTATTTTGGTAGCTATTTCAGCTACCAAACTGGTAGCTTTAGCTACCAGTTATCATGTAAACGGAGATGAGAAGGAAAAGCGAAAGAAAAATAAACATGCTTATAAGAAAATAAGTTTAATGTGCTAAAACACATACACAAACATCTGTAGTAGTACTATTAAAAATATAAATTTACAGGAAATTATGTTGATTAATGAAAACAAATTAATTCCATTGAATGAAATTAAATACAGCACTGAAATTCATGGCACAGTACTAAATACACTGATGTGTAAAAATAAAAGCTCAAATACAGAGTTGTACCTCCAAAAGTTGACACTGCTGTAATTTTTAAGATAAGAGTTTGAAACTATATGCATTTCAAAATATTTTTCAAAATTGATCTTTATATTATAACATATTTACATTCAAAGGCAAACCTGTACAGCTCAGCTCTTACTGTCCTCTGGGAATAAATTAGTTCATCTCTATGGCGATAATCGTTCTACATCAATATTTAAAATACATAATATAATTTTAGGCATTACGTAAGTTTCCAGAAAAACATATAAAACCACCAAAATAAACTAGGTCTAAATACTAAAGTCAGTAAAAGACCTGAATTACTGCACACTGATTTTAGGTTTTTGAGCCCAACTGTGTATCCATGAGGAATATAATGACGTTATATTGCTTTTATTGCTGAAAATGTAATCCCAGCAAAGCACAGGAGGAATGAACCATCCGCAACCCAAACAAACTTAGTGAATACAAAATGAAAAGCAACATCAATTTCACTGCAGACAAACCCAGTCACACAGATTAAGCAAGCACAATACTGGTACGTCTTATCTCTGACCACAGGAGGAGGGTAGACAGATTCTACAGGATGAAGAAATTCAGACTATGTAATAGGCAGAATCAATTGTTACCTGCCTCAATCAATGCAGCTCCACTTTCACTGTTCAGCAGCTCACAAATAATTAAAGTTATCCTGGACAAAAACCTCATCTGTAATGACTAGCTAACCGCCACCATGACAAACTTCAAAGTCAGTGATATCAATCTGAATTCAATAGTGTGGAACTGGATATAGCTGATGAATAAGTATGAATCTTACCCTGATGGTCCATGCACGCACTTCATCTGGGCCTGCAGTGAAAAAGTATTCTAGTTGGAGTGCTGCATATCCAGCCTTAATGATCTTTGCTAAAGCACTGAAAAAAAAAAAAAGGGAAGAATCCAATTCATTCAGTATATACACATAAAACAGCTAAATTCACCAAGTAATCAATTTAGGTGGAAAGACATCACATATTTTGAAGATACCAGGTCTACTTTTAAACACAGCAATAATTGCAGTAGCCTTTTACTTTGAACTCTCCTCAGAACTACTTTTTTGCTGCAGAATCATAAAGATAGCATTTTTATTTATTTGGCAGGCTACAGAAACATGGGATAAATATAAATCACCCTATCAGGCAGCACTCTTGGTCTCATGCAGTTTTCAGGACTCCAGGTCACGAAAGCATATCTGTTTGACTGAAATTCAATATTGAAACAATTTATTATAGTTTTTCAGAAAACTATGGCAAAATTTTCTCCAGTGTCCTTATTCCCCATGGATGACGAAACAGTTTTGGTGATCGTTCCTTCTCAAAAATATACATAACTAATACCTATGTTATAATTAAAACACTGTACAGAGATGACAGATGACAGTTAAAAACTTAATTTAAAATAAATCTTTTCACTCTGTCTCATGGTAAAGAAAGGAGAAGATTCTCTCTTTATAATGGTAATTACTCTGTCATTTATTATTCTATCAGCGCAAGCAATTAAATTACTGCAAGGAAATAGTTGATAATAAAGTGTAGGGAAAATGAATGCTAATTAACCTTTGTGTCATGTTCTCTTCCAGATACTTCTGTTTCTCCTCAGCACTCATATCTTGCAACTTGAGTTCCAAGGCCCCACTAAAAGGAATGACCAAAGCACCCGGGTCGTGCTTGTCCACCCACTCTTTAATTTTTATCAACCTGTAGACAACAAAGGGCACAACATTATCTTGTAGTGCATGCATGGCTGTACCACATTCATTATTATCAAGTAGCACATACATATTCATAAGAATTGCACGGATTTATGATGCCATCTTTTTGTGTATTGCTTTCCAAGGTCAAGGCATTAACAGGCAGCAATTGCTTCAGGTGTACTCCATTAACATTTCACTGTTTCTTGGTTTCTGTTTGGCATTTAATCTATCAGAAATAGGCATAATTTGGGACAATAACTAGGCGTTTGGTAGAGGTTAAATACTTGCAATCTAAAATGTGAATAAAACTTTCTGAGAGAAAAATGTACTTCCAAGAATCAAATGCGGTAAAACTGAGGGCCTTCAATTTTCCTTCTTTTAAAAAATAAAATAAAAAGGCATCGCAGTAGCTAAGGCTGCTGATATTAGCAGACAGAAAAGAACAGCACACTCTATAAATTCCTATATAGCAAGCTGCACCTGCTTTTTCTAGTTATTCATCTTGGAGTATGCCACAGCTGATCAATACAGGGCCATGTTTCTACTAGTTTTCCCTACCCTTCTACTATTGCCCCAGGACAAAGCTTCTGGATATTACACTATAATTACTTTTAAATAAAGAATAAAAATTCATATTCTTTATCTTCAATAACTGGTAGCATCCACAATAGTTTGCTGTTCATTTTTTTTTTTTTCAGTTGAATGCAACAACAAATTTAGAGCCACAAACTTACGGTGTTAGTTTTTCGATGTTCAATATCCTATTAAAGTTAACAAAACTGTCAACCTGCTGGTAGCCAGGAGGGGCAACTGTGTCCTGGGGGCATCAGGCACAGCATCGCCAGCCAGGCAAGGGAGGGGATTGTCCTGCTCTGCTCTGCACTGGGGCGGCCTCACCTCAAGAGCTGGGGGCAGTTTTGGGCACCACAGTACAAAAAAAGACATTAAACTATTGGGGAGTGTCCAAAGGAGGGTAACGAGGATGGTGAAGTGCCTTGAAGGGAAGCTGTATGAAGAGTGGCTGAGGTCACCTGGTCTGTTCAGCCTGGAGAGGAGGAGACTGAGGGAAGACCTCATTGCAGTTTAGAACTTCCTCGCGAGAGGAAGAGGAGGGGCAGACACTGATCACTTCTCTGTGGTGACCAGTGACAGGATCCGAGGGAATGGCCTGGAGTTGTGTCAGGGGAGGTTTAGGTTGGGTAGCGAAAGAGGTTCTTCCCTCAGAGAGTGGGTGGGCACTGGAAGAGGCTCCCCAGGGGAGTGGTCACAGCACCCAGTCCGACAGAGCTCAGGAAGCATTTGGACAACACTCTCAGGCACATGGTGTGATTCCTGGGGATGGTGCTCTGCAGGGCCAGGAGCTGGACTGGATGATCCTTGTGGATCCCTTCCTAATCAGAATATTCTGTGATTCTGTGAAAACCTCACAGCAATAGCTGGTACTTAAAAAAATCTTTAAACACAGGCATCACATTTATGACTGCAAATATTTAAGTTTAAGGGAGACATTTATAAACTACCTGTAAGCAGTTCACTGTTATTAATAGGGCACTATTTCTGAACAGGTGTGAATGGTAAGAATGACAACTCTGCATGCTCGGTGAACACAGGAGCCATGGGAATACTTCCTGTACACAAATAATGAAATTATAAAACACAGTACTTTGGGTGCTGGAGATGTTTCAGACCTGAAGCACCCACCATACAGCACAGGGCTTTATGCTTCCCGAGTTCTTTTCTTAGTGCTGCTAATCTGCAAGATTTAGACTAAGGTTTTAACTGCTATTATACTAAAGTGCTTTGAAACTGTGGCCTGCAAACCTTTAAATAATCAATGCAAATGTCACTTCAGAAAAAAATGAACTGAACCACAAGTTCATCAACACACATTTGTCAAAGAAAATAGCAGGGGATCAGAGCTATTATGAGATTAAGTGCATGGCCGACTGAGTAGGGTTTTAGATGGGACAAAGAATATAGAAGTTCACTCAACAGTTTTCACACGTTTGTTATATAAGGCTGGTCTTCTTTCATTTACTTATGTAAATACCCCGTCAGTGTTTTTCAACCCTCATTATACTAAGCTTTTTTTTCCTCCAGTTATCCAGTGAAAACATAGTCTGGTATCCAGGACTGATACTGAAACACTATTGCCTTCAGGAACATCTGAACTGAAAATCACAATTAAGGTGTGTGTCTCAATGTGACATGTGACATTTTAACAGCATTTCTAAAACTGACATTTGTAGTTAACTAATTTATTTTGGCTAACAAATTGGGTATCAAAGTTCAGAGCTTATAAATTCCAATGTTTTATGGAAAATGTATCTCAAGATGAATCTATTATTCCTAAGTGTACTTCAACATCTGTGCATACATCCTTTATATAGATTTTTTTTTTAAAGGAATTATCTAACATTGGTCTCAACTAATTAAATAATGTGCCAAGTGAAAGACAGAGTGAAACATGCAAACTTGAAAAAGTGAAATGAGCATGAAAATAATGTCAAAAATTGGATTCAAATTCTGTTTGGTAAATATGGTCATCATAACTAATAAACTAAGAACTATTGTGGAACAACAAGATAAGAAATAATTACTTTGGCTAAAACACCGATTCAGAATAATAATAGTCTTAGACTGTCATTTTAACAGCTTTTCTATTGAGTCCTTAGAGGGATTATTTGCATTCCTCAGGTATTCTATTGTACGATTCAGATGAATAAAGACTTACAAATCATTCCTCTACCGCCAGTGTGAGACTTTGATCCAGTGAATACACCATTGTACCTTAACTATAATTGGCAAAAAACCTGACAGTGTAGAGCATCACAAGCTTAATAACAAAGGAGAATATCTCAAAGTGTTGACAGACGATCTTCATAATGCAGGAGCAGAGCTGGTACATTTTAGCAATAAATGAGCACTGAGGTCTAAAGGTCTCTGAAGTGACTGACATCAGACCTGCTACAGCCTCACTAAAAGAATAAGGTACTACATCCCACTCTGTACAGACAGTCAGGTTCTCTGCCCGAGTCTTTTACTTTTGCAACTTTCAATGTCACAGAAATTACTAAAAAGTACCAAAGAATTCCCCTAAATGTGATCAAAATAAAGAAAACAAACAAAAAAGTAAACACTCAAATATAAATATTGATATATTTCAGAATTACATTTCCCCCAAAGCAAAATGCTTGACTAATAATGAATAAAATAATAGCGTAAGTTTACTTTCCTGTTAGGGATAACCAAGTGTGCTAAACAAAATCGTCTTCACAAATGGTAACAATTAATGTCAAAGTCTGTTTTATTTGAGCACATAATTTTTCCAAGGAAATGATGTATGTCTGTAAAAGGACAGCAATAGTATACTCATTCTGGGCCTTTGTTAAGATAACCAAATCATGGAGTATCTTTCCATTATTTCATGCTATACTTGAAAATGAATGATGATGGGTATTGGATTTTAAGCTTAAAGAGTTTTGACACTTAAAAAACCCCACCACACACTCAAATGTAACAAAATGAGAAGTAAAAAAACCTGAAAGACTAGAACTGGCAGGACCAATGACCACGATTAACAGCTGAAACTACTTTAAGAAACAAGAAACTGCTCCAGATTAAAATCCTTCTTAACAAAGTAAACCGAAAACTATGAGAAAATAGTGTAACAGTGTCACAGTGAGGGATCTCTGCCACATCCAACAGATTTTCCCTACTGAGGTGGCTTAGTTCCTCCCTCCAGTGTGGAGGAATGTGCCAGTAGCAACTACAGAGGGTTACTGAACTGAAATTTGATTCTAGATGCCACAAAACAGACAAAATATCCTTTCTGGAAAAAAAGTACAGACCTAAGAGACATCCCTTCGTTCTGTGATGGCGAAAAGAAAAGCGTATGTACAACTGTGTAAAAGCCTGACACAAGAACAGAACCAAGACAAGTGCAAAATCAGATTTCATCAAATTGCAAGTGAAGGCAGCACTCAACATTCTTACCAGGGAAAACAGTGAAGAGGAATTCAGATGCTCATTTCCACCTAACACTGTTCCTGTTGTTTGACAAGGACAGAAGGTATATCAGAAGCGTATCAGCATATCTAGCAAACCAAAGGTGCAAGGGACTTCAAGTGCAGATGGACCAGGACAACTACCGGAGTTAACTCCTGATCCTGAATCTGGATGCAGAAAACCTTGGAGAAAGATTTAAAAGTGAGGGCACTCACTGAGAAGGCCAATAAGCACAGAGCACCAGAAAAGGGAGTTGTGCAGAAGGGGGTGCCTGCACCTTAAAATGGTGATACTTGCTGAGGCAGAAGAAACCAAAACCTGCAGCCAACCAAAAAAAAAAAGGTATAAAAGTTGCAGAATGTACATTGCCTACAAATCAATATTTGAGAGAGTTTCACATGAGAGATCCAGCTGGGAACAGAGACAGAGTTCAGATGGAAATACGAAGTAGTGATGGAATAGGGAAGCTGCAGAGAAAGCTTAAGCTCAGTGGACAACTGCAAGAAAAGATGATCTGAAAAACTGACCCCTGAGAAGAAAGGTGATTTGTGAAAGTATGCTTTTATATAAGCAAGACCAAAAAAACCCCCCACCTAATTCACGGAAGAGAAACTATTGTTTTTCTGTTCTACACCTAAACTATGAGTGGAAAATGGCAGAAACAGAAGAGCATGGCAGGGAAAAAAAAACCCCATCAGGCAGCACAAGAAGGAAAGAAACAAATGAAGATAAGATTAAACTAAATGATCAAAATATAAAAAAGACTGAAAAAAGATCTACAGATAGGAGTGAGAACAAGAGGACTTACCAATTCCAACAGGCTCTTCCTGTTGGCAATTCTGAGCAATCCTGATTTTTAAGACCTTTCAAACTCAATCTATTTAGTGCTTGCTCCCTACTGTTGCAAAGTTTTCCATATGTGTAGCCTAAGCCACCTTTATTTTAATTTAAATGCACTAATTAAACGGAGCCTACAGGCTATAGACGGGGAATATACACTCCCTATTTATTACTTTTAAATTGACGTCGTTTTTATTTTGAGCTTTCCTTTTAAGCCACGTGTTACTTCTAACTTTGAACCTTTTTTTTGGACTCTCTCCAATTGGTTTAAAAGTTTCTGAAAGCATACAGTATCTAATGCACTGCTCAGAGCGTTCAATAGTAATGTCTTATAAGCATTAAAAATAGCTAGAGGGTTATTTTTCAGGTGATTCTCCTGTTTATTAAACCCAGTCTAGCATTTGCTTTTTTGTGACAGCATTGCATCATTATCTCATGCTCACTTTATAACTTATTGCATGACCCTGCTTGACTAGCTGTTCTTAATACTATGTTTGTATAGTTGATAATTCCTGCATAAAATCCTTCTCAGGAGTTGCACTGTAGCTACTTTTTTCCTAATGATTTCTTCTATTTCTTTAGATGCTCCTAAATTCTAATTTTGTTCTATACATACTTGGACATCTCCTAGTTTGGGGGTCATCTACAAGTTTAACAAGAATGCTCACCATCCAGCTCATTAATGGAAATACATAAAGTATCCAACCAGTAGCCACTTCTGCGGATCTCATAATGAGATATTCTTTGTTTGGAAAGCATACCACTGATAACTATGCTCTGTGTAGTCTTGCACACTCAAGTACCAGTAGTTTCCATCTAACCAATATTTCCTAGCTTGTTTATGAGAATGTTGTAAGGCATTGAAGCCTTTAAAGGCTTAATAAAAATCCCAATATATATTTTTTCACTATATAGGCAAGAACATTACATTTATCACTAACAAAATATTAGTCATCTGACAATTCAGACAAGTAATAACCAGCATATGTGAAGACAACTGGGTGGTTTTTAGGGGATTTAAAAGTTGAATTGTTCCATCATTTTTCTTGAAATTAAAAGGAAATACATTGACTTTAAAATATCTTGTCTCTCCTCTTTGTGAATTTCTTTTGTCTTTTAAATCCTAATCCATTTTCCACAAATTATCTAAAATGATGGTGAGTTAGGCAACAATTATTTCTTTTGCTAGGTCCCAAAATTGTGAGGACCACTAGGTTTAATTGATGTGGTGGGATGGGAGAGGAAGATCTAATCTACCTAAGCACCGGTACTGCATGACCCAGTTTCTAGGTGATGCCACTCCCCTCTGTTCTGTTAGCCTGCACAGACTCCACAGAGGTCGGGTCCCACTCTTCTCAGTGCTGTGCACAGAAAAGGTTAGTATGCATATGTATTCTTATATAGATCACAAACAGTCACAGCTTCAGTAAGTTTTCATTCCAAATATCTGTAATCCCAAAGAATGGAATGGTAAAAAATGACAAAATGAATGCATATAAAGATTTTGTATCACAGAAACAGTCTGTGGCAGACGTGAAGAGGGGGAAGCGGAAAGCACAGGTGGTTCTCACTCCACTGTATTGGAGCACTGTGCTGTAACTCGTTATTGCTACCCGCCTTTCCCAGGGCATCCCTTTCTTCCTGCACTATATAAGGAGAAAGGATGACTAAACAGGAAAACATTAAGGAATAAAAAGCCACCTTCTTCTTCACCACAATAGTTTCCTTTTTATGAAGATGACAAATCTACAGAAGGTTTGGGAGTACCTGTTACAGACCTCAGCAACCATGTTTTAAATCATCAGTGACACTTATGAATTTATTTTTTTATTCCCTGTTCCCAGCTGGCCAGATGAAACACAGCAGCCCTTCGATTTCAAAAGGCCCATTCCCAGCCCCCACCTGCAAACACTTTCCAGTAACAGTATCCAGAACAAAAGCACTGCCTCCACACACTGGGCTGCTCTCTGGCCAGGAGCCTCCTCTCAGCCCCTCAGCACAAGAACTTCAGGAACTCAGCACTGCATTTATCCTGCACATCCTTTAAGCTCCTCAATACCTTCCCAATATTCTTATCACCTCCAGTATTTAGTCACTGCATCCAGCTGAACCTTACAAGAGACCAACGTGGAGAACCCATCTCACACGTCAGATGTCACTCACAACTCCTAACACAGATTCTCTTGAGCCTTGAAACATGCAGTGGAACAGTCCTTAAAATTCTTTACCTTTTGGGGACACATCCCCTGACCTCAGGAATCTTATGACAGAATGGGTATATAAAGTATTTCATTCTACCAGATCCAGATTTCACTTTTTAAAACTTCATTGTAATTTCAACTTTTACTGTATCAATCATAGAAGTTCCTGATCAACACTGTCATTTGACATTTATTATAGATGGGTTTATAGCTTTCCTTAACATTCTCCTTTGAAATGTAAGTAATCCCAGGTTCTCTGCCTCATGTGTGTCAAAGCAAGTTCTTTCAGGGCCTTGATCTCTATCGTGGCCATTATCTTAAATCCCCAGTAATTCTGCAAAATCATTTCTTAGATGAGGTGACTAGTATTGCACCTACTATTTTAGTTCATGTTGCATCCCAGATTCTAAAGAAACATTTTCATAACCTGGACATGAGCTTCTCATCCCATTCCTTACTTATCCAGATGTTACCCCTGTTTTTCTGCTACCAGCTGCACACAGATCAGGAACCCTACCAGCACTACCTGTAGGCATACTCAAGCTGTTCACTAACAAAAATAGTCCAGGAAAAAAAAGCAGTTTTCAGAGGGAGAATTTAGTTTCTCCATAGCCCTCTGCTCCAGACATTGTCTTTTAAGATAGATCAGTTCACTTTGCCACGTATCCTTAGAACTGGCTGTGCCAATATAACTGAAGGGTGGAGCAGGAACAGGTGAAGACTGCTAAGGACAGTGCCTGAAGTAGCCTACCATCCAAAAAAGAGCGATGTCATGGAGTCAAGTTCAATCAGGCATTTTGTTGTTTATTATTGGAGAATGCTTGTAAATGGCATGACTCCTGAGTAAAAATTATCCCATATGAGATCACTTACAAATGGATTCTTCCAAGCAGAAAACACTGGTTGACGGGGAATTTAAAAAAATCAAGGCAATATTCTGAAAATTCCTATCAAAGCACTTTATGCCCTCAAGATATAGTTCCATTAATGAACTGTCTAACATAACATGGTAGTAGCAGAGGGTCCTCAGCTGATCTGGTCTAGAAAGCTACACAGGCATTGGCTGTTTAATAGTATGCTAAAAACACACAAGGACACAACACTTCACTTACGACTTTATACAACCGACCACTTTTTGAATGTATTTCATATAAAGACTTGGCTTAACTGACATGAAACATTTTCAGTTTGCAAGATGTGGGAACCACGAAAGAAATAATACCAGAGAACATGATATTACCAGTAAATCAAGTACAGACAGTAGTTAATGGACAAAATAGTTTTGTAAATAGGAGAAATAAAGCATGCATAACAGAAAAAGTTCATGACCTACAACCAGTCTGAACTGAAAAATATCAAGATGGTAGAAAGACAAAGAGGTAAAATAATCCAGGATGACTTTTTCGACTGATATATAGAGAGCTCCCAGTAAGAATAGATTTTTCAGTATGTTATACAGGTTATATAATTCCATCTAACAAAAGGTCAGTCAAGGTAACCCTATTTTAAACATTTGTAAGAAGCATCATTCACAAAGAATAAAGATCGTAAAATCCATTTTTAAAACATTTGTTTCTGATCTAATTTTCAAGACTGTAGTAATATCTCTATCCAAATTATGGTCCCCACTACAGCAAACAAAACCAATTACAACTTAAACAATAAGGAAAATGGCACTACACTGCCACCGCAGCACCTACTGGCACAGGAAAGGCTTGCAGTCTCTAGTTCTCCTCGGTCTGCCAACTGCCAAAATTAATTCTGTCTTAAAAAAAAAAAGAGATGGCTGCTGCTGTCATCAAGAATCAAGCACAGTCAAGAGTGAACTACCAATGAACACACAAAACAATACAAACTGTGCATGTTACGTCTCCTAGGTACGGGCAAAACAAGCCCTGCTTGCAGCACATGCACTTTGCACCAGAAAGATGCTTTTAAAGCCATATCTTGTCATTCTTTCTGCTATCATTTATAAAATGCATCGTTTAGAAAGGTTATCTTGAAAATTGTAACAAAACAATTTAACAAGTGCTCATTCATAAATTACAGCAGAAGGAGCAAATCTCAGTCACAAGACTTCTGTGCAAAATGATGATGACTGAGATACTGCTAGGGATTAGTAGAAAGAGTCCCTATTCCACAGCCAGGCTTATGCTGTGGCATGATAATTTTAAGTTTTCCCTCTTGACAGGACTTCTTTATGTCACATGGAAAACTGTATTCTTAAGAGTCCTGTACAAAGTAAGACAATTCATATCAATGCTATTATAGCAGTCTCAAATATATAAACTGATAAAAAGTTATAAGCCATTCATAAATAGAATATTTGACAAAAAAACCCCAAAGAGGTGATGCCTTAACAAGAGAAACTTTATATGAAATACATGATGGACAACATAATTTTAAATTTATTTTATTAATGAATTTTGTTTATTATTTATTATTTTAGAATTTATTTTATTCTTTTATGTACTCTGTGCATGCAAGCAAATACAAAGCCATACTCCCAGACAAAAAAAGTATGACCTGCATAAAAATCCCATGTAATGAAATAAATATATATTAACAATATTTGAAATAAGAGAGTATAAAAATGTATTTCTCTAGTGTTAATTAAAAATCCTGCAATGCCTAACACAAACACAAACTACAACACTGTTAGTTTTGGTTTTCACTGAAGTCACACAACAATTTAATTAAACCTAAATAAACTGTGTCAGAATATTCCCCCCTACTTCTCTTACTGAAATATCCTCTCCTGCTCACAAATGACAGAGGGAAATGCTCTCCTCACTTCTTCAGAATTAGCCTGTATGATCTTAATTGCAGAGCCTCTCCAGCCCAAAGAATTCACATAAATGTTCTCTTCCTCCCTCTATCAGCTGTTAAAAGTTACGTAAGTTTTAAAATTGCAAAAGTCAAATATTACCACAATAAGAATATATAATTCAAAATAATAAACCCTGCTTGTTCCCCCTGCCCCCTTGGGCCATTACCAACTACTAACATCTTGTCATCACATAGTACTTCAATTCTATGTTTTAAGAAACAATTTTAATGAGACTAGTAATAAAAGAAAAAAAAAATCACAGAAGCTGGCAACACTTGGCTAAGTTGTGGGGGTTTTTTGATGAAAAAAACATCAAACTTGCTATTAGGTTGGAATATGCTACTCAATAAAGGAAAAGTTAACTTTGGTATTTATCCAAACATCATCTAAGCTCTCAGTATAACCAAAGTGTTTAGTTGAATGGTTAATATTCAACCTACAGCAACTCAAAGAATACCAGGCTTTATTTCAGACACCTGATTTAGATACATCTCACTCTGCTTCCCTAAATAGTTAATGAAGTAGGGGGCTCTTCTGAGGACAATTCAGAGTACTTAAATTAGGGCTCCTTTTCTCACTTTCTTCCTTTATGTGAAATTATGTGGAGTGCCTCAGTCTTGCCTCCTGCTGATAAACTCCCCCAAAATACTGTCTAATAAATACAACAGCGTGTACTGTACTGTCACATGAACATGTCCGTGTCCAAGTAAAACACTAAATGAGTTCAGGATTTTCACGGCGAGCAGAGACGCTTTGTATGAAATGTGCTTCACTAATTTGAAAAGCTGTCACAAAAATGTTCAATTCCACAGACACAGTCTGTTTACCTGTCTAAACTATGGTGAAATGAAAAAAAATTAACAATATCTGAATCATCTACTAAAACATACTTGTCCTATGGGAACAGTAACTTTGATTTTTTTTTCAGGAATCAGAATAAGTATCTGGATCAGTGTCATGCTTCATTTATCTGACAGACTAAAGGATGCCTTAGACACAGAAATTTTTAAGGCTGAAAATGGAATGACTAAGTAAATTTCTGCCAGAAATAAATAATCTTATTCTGTGGGTGGGTGTGCACAAAACATTTTTATTTATAAAATTTGATTTATTATAAAACTGCTAGTTTACCTATCTTCATTTTTGTATCAGTTATGGAATTAGAAAGCAGTCAACACTCCCAGCAATTTCAACAATAAGAAAGTAATTTGACCAAAAAGAAGTTCCACCTTTAAGTTACAGTGCTCTGTGGCATGCTTTACCCTTACAAACACTAGCACTAACAATAGGATCAAAAAGCCAAACCTACAAAGCAAGCTACTTTTATTTTTATGACTTGGCCCAGAAACCATTTTTCAATAGAAAGTCAGAACATAAGCCCGAAAACATACTAATTCATGTTCAGTCTCTTCTGAGTGAAGAAAAGGCTCCATGTGTGGTGGCAAACATGATAGTTGTCAACATAAATGAAAATGTTCATGAATAAAAAACAGGCTGTATAAAGAGCTAATTATAATATTACTATCAATTGCTAGCTTGAGCTTGCACATCTTTCATATCACATAAATGCATTGTTTTTGACATTTCTCTGTAGCTAAACATCACATTATTTCACTTTTTCAAAGTAGTTCAAACATGCATGGGATATACTATAAGGAACGTGATGTGATCTACAGTTACACTGAAAAGAAAAAACTATGACATAAATGCAGAGTCATTAAAAATGTAAAACATTAATCATCTCCCAAGTAAAAAAACATCTAGACTTCTCACAGCCTTATAAAATGATTTCTGCTTTCTGTATATTCATTCTTTCTATCCAAAACAGCAGTTGAAAACACTTCATCCCATTATGCAATTGACAACTAAAATAATACATACATCCAAAGCACTAGTGACATTGGGAATTACTCAACTTGGATCCAGATGTTTTATCATTACAAAAGCTGTTTATCTGCTTAAAGCAATCACCTACACTCTTCAAACTACACATACATTTTGATAAATGTTTCAGTAACCAATGAAATGTTCCTATTTTAATGTTCAAATGTTTTCTTTTGTTTTAGAAGCAGCATAGAATTTAAGTTTGGAAAAGACCTGCTCAACAGGCAAGAGCCCTAGTAAGTAACAGATGGTTAAAAGCAGACCTACCCAAAGGAAAAATACTAAAAAATCATACTGGGCAGTTATTCTGGGCCATGATAGCCTATCCATTTCTCCACCAACGACTCGCTTAATCAACATATACAATGCAATTTTAGTCTTAGTTTGGTTGAGCAATGACACCAACAAAGAAGAAATGATGACAGAAAATAACCTTGGGTAAACACAAGTAATTTGGTTTAAAGGAAAAAATAAAGCATGTCCTGATAAATTTATTCTCTCATTGATATGACATATTATTTTCTATGCAGGAGAAATACATCTATAAAGTATTTGATAGTGTATTGTGTGTGAAACTACTCATTCAGTTGGAGAAGATGGGAAAGTGGATTTGTACAGACTGTGGACTGAGTAATGCACTGGATATGGTAACAGGAGAACAAATTGGTGTATTAGGGTATCACTAATCAAACTTCACTTAGATCAAATTTAGGACTGATCTTGTTTAAATACATTAATGACCTTGACAGAAACATTAGCTGCATGCAAAGTTTATGTTCAATACAAGAGCAGGAGACATTTTCTTCAAGGAAAGTCATCATCATCATCAATTGGAAATGACATAGAAGGGGGATCACAATGGGTTAAGTGTTCTTCACAGCAACTCTAAGCCACCAAGACAATACAACAGGGAAAAGACAAATATCATCTAAAGAGCCTACTGGAAATGCTTCCCTTTGCTTAACAGGATGTATTACATCTGCATATAAGGTATTCCTGAAACCATAGGGAGTACTAAGTGCAGCTGTGGTCAGCTAAATTCAAACCAGGTCTAAGATATCAGAGGAATGAGAACCTCATGTAAATGACAGAGAGAGAGAAAATTGATAATGCCTGCTTTAAATAAGTACTGGATGTAAACACCAATTAGGTAAGACACTATTTAGTCTCCAGGACAAAGCTGCCCAAACCACCAATGAAATAAGCCACCCATGGAAAAACACAGGCTGAAAATCAGCAGAACATTTTCAACCCAAGGCAGCAGCAAGGTTCTGTGAACTGCCTCCCAATATGAAGTGCAAAACAATCAGCTACTGTTAAATAAAAAAACAACACCAACAACCCACCACCTTAATTAATTTATGAAAGTCATTATACTGTGTAGCTACCAACAATAAGTGGTTTTGTACTGAATGCAGAGGAGGGATTACAGTAATTTAGGGATTACCATATAGTTACAAGGAAGCACTACACTTTGTGAATTCAGAAGTACTTAAAGGCTATGCAGAAATGCATAGTAGGACAAAGAGGTCTCAATTTCACACAAATCAAGTTCCTACACCTTTTATAAGAACCAATGCCTCCATTGGGAAGAAGGTAGAAAGAACTCAACTGCCACATACTCGACTTGGCTGGTGCTAGCCAGCTGACCAGCAGCATTAGGGCTGTCAGACCGATCCCTTTGCAAAAGCTCTTCCCAAGGTACAGAGCATGGTGCTACCTGCTCTTCAGTGCATGTCACTGCTTTTTAAAGGAGTATAAATTAGGGATCACTGTTGTAAGGAAACAAGACTCAAAACTCTTGGACAACTAGACTTCATGAGTTCTGCTCTCCCAAAATAAAATGCAAATAAAGTCAAAAGTAGCCCATTATACCATACATAATTACCAGTACCACTCACAAGGACAGCACAGGCAAGGTGACAGCACAAGAAGAGGTGGCTGCAGTACTTGTATCATAGCTTGGCAGTAAATCACCTCAAAATTTGGACAAGGTACAATTTTAAAAATAGTACTAATAATAGCACTGAATTTCATTACACTAATTGATCAAATGAAGAAAATTAAGAATGTTGTGACTTTAATATGTTTAAAACTTTTAAATGAAATTTTCCTACTTGGCATCGCAGAGCAAAAAGAGACGGAAGTAAAATCCAGTCCCTCATGACCAAATTTCCTTCAACGTAAGACCATCCTTCTACAGTTTCACATTAGTATTGAGTTTTGCTCCAGAGAAAGGGAATCCTATCATCAGGAGTCTCCTACCCCATCCAACCCTACTGCATCCTCAAGAGCAAGCTTGTCCTTTGCATGGAGCGGAGCAAGGCTGGCTGTAAAGGAAAGCTACACCCATAAGCAGACAACCCTTTGGGGAAGGACACTGATTCTGACATGCCCTGGCAACCTTCATTGTGACATTTTCTGACTTTGAAATGTGTCCCATTACAACATTAAGACACTCAATATAGCAGCACGTAATTTCCAATTTATAAAAAAAAGCAACTAATAAACAAGCTGAATTCTAAACTGAATGTACTCGTTATATACCCATTACACAAACCTATCTTTGAGCTAATGGAGCTACAGTGAGTATTTGCCCCTCAACAGACTAGAAGCTGTTCTGCTGTAAGGTGTCACAGACACTTGCTAAGAGCACAGAAACAAAAAGACATAGTACCTCTGAATTTCAAGTCATGCCTTCCAAGGAGAAAAATCTAGCAAGTACAGTCTCTTCAGACTTTTTCCTAAAATCCGGCCACTTTCCCATTCTTCCCATTCTGTTGCTCACTCTGCTTTCTTTTCCCAGTGTTATTCTCCAAAGTCTTCAAAGCTTTCCATCCTGGTCCAACAGCTCTTTAGCAAGATGCTTCCAAATGCGACCCACAGAACTGACACCTCTTCATTCAATTCACACCTCCCTCCTACCCTTGCTCTGGTCACTCCCACACTCCTACTCCCTTTTATCTCATTTGCAGGGTTACCAGTTCTGGTCCTGGCCAGGGACCCACTTCCTGCTCAGTGTCCTTCACGTTTCAATATACAGAGATACATCAGAGGCTTTTCCAAATTCCTGTTAGGTCTGCTCAGTTCTTAAAATTAGCAACAGCTATTTCAAAGAAAAATTCCTTACCCCTGTGTATATCAAAGTATTTAGCACTACATTAAACATCTACCATTGCACTTTCTAGTATTTTGTTTAAAAAATAAATCATACAAATACTGACATTTTGAAATTTGTGTTCTGCACAAATCCAATGCATATTGATGATTTTTTCCCACTAAAAAGAAGCCAAAGTAGTTACATAATAGGCTGATAAAAACTAGGCTCAGAAACAAAATATCAATTTAGTAAACAAACCCAAACAAACAATCCACTGTACAGTTTAAGTACCAGCGACACAATAAAGATGTATCTTAGCAGATATGTACAGTAATATCTGCTATAAAGAAATATTGACTGAAATATAGAAATATTTTCTAGCCTTCAGTAGAGGCTAGAAAAGCACAGAACATACAGTTGTACTTCTAGTGCTTCCACTTATCAGACGAAATCTTCTCTTTGCTCAGGAAAAGGACAAAGAAAACCAGAAAATAAATAGAGCAAACTGAAACATGATAACATTAACCAATATCGCATCTTTCCTAGAAAGAAAAATTTATCTCAGAAAAAGACAGAGTTGCTAGTTTCTCCAACACATTCATACAGTTATTGTATCTGTACTGCTGATACAAACCTGTGGAGCCTGCAACAAGAAACATCAAGAGTGCAAAACACTTCATGAGACTTAATATTCTAGTTGTCGCCGCGCATGTATTTTGGTATTTACCACAAAGAAGTCCAACTATACATTATGAATCAATCAGAAAGAGGACTTTTTTTAAGTTTTAATAAAAATAATGCCAAGTATGGTACTTCACAGTGATGAGATGCCTAAACGGGAAGCAAATCCCCAGCTTTACAGCAGTTATAACATATTACATAATAATCCTTTACGGAGAAAGCACTTACTGAATTTGAAAAAAAACTTGTATGTTGCAATTTTCAGAAAAGCACCACTCTAAAAATGCATTCCATTCATTCAGAAGCAACCCAGATTCAGTACTATAAAAGCTAAAGGTACTGCTCAATGCAATGATTCATAGTTTCTCTAATAGGAAGATTCAGCAGTTTTCAGACAAGACCTTTATTCCCTCTCTGAATAAATGATGCCTGAAATTTTTATTCTTGTTCTAATGGAATTTCAATGGCCTTCACTGCAAATCTACTGGAAATTTTCGCATATTAAGTGGAAAAAATTAAATGATGTTAACCACATTTTAATGTGATTAAGGCTGACAGGGTCATTATTTCTGCTAATCACTCAGTTTAAAAAGCTCAAACAAAACTTTGTAACAGCCAACGTTTTTTCTGGTTTACCGTACGTCTACTGTAGTTGAGAATTAAAGCCACTACTGAATATGAAACACAGCATATATCATATGAAGGATATATCAAATGTTTTCTGCAATTTGTACGTGAATTTCATTATAATTAATTAAACATTTTTTAAAAGGGGGAATCATTCTTGCAGATTGTATACCCCTTTACTTCTTTTGTCTTCCTCAATCAAAAGACGAAAGAGAACAAGGTAATATATAAATATATATTTATATATATATATATCTTTTCCTGTAGCTTCTATTTGCTCATGAGAAAGAGAAAACATTTCTGCATGTCTTTACAGTGAACCAAAAGAGATGCACAATCACGTAAAATAATTTCTCAGAGCGTGTCTCTTAGGCTCTGCAACAAGGAGTTCTGCTTGTTACCATTTACGTTGGCAGAAACTGGAAAATGGGCATAAAGAAGTAGAACAGAGGTGAGTGGCAGCGATGAAGAGCAAAGTGTATATAGTTTTCAGAGTGCCTTGTAGTTTACACTCATGGAGGATCAACAATGGAACAGAAAATTAAGGAGACTGCTGCTCTGGTCACCAGCTCAGCTCAAGGGGCACAGCCTTACAGCCAGCCCTCGTGCTCAAAGGTTTGGCACTGACAGCAGCAACTGTCTATGGGGCAGCTCAACAAGATCACAGAACACAGAAGCCCTGAGGGTGGAAGCACTTAAATTGAAAAACACACCTAAGTTTGTCTCATTCATGCTACCAGAGGAGGGGAGACGTTGTTTGTGGGATTTGTATTTTGTTTCTTTCTGGGTAGGAGGAGGCTGTTCCCAGGTTTTCTTCGGCTTGCATTTTAGGCTTTTTGAAGGATTACCATTTTCTGTAAAGACCACCACTGTAATGCTTACTGCCTGCTTAATAATTAATTCCACCCTCTGTGAATCATCATTTCTGGATGACCTGTACCTCTCATGCCATGTTATCTCTTTCCTCACAACCCCCAAATTTACAGATGATTAAAAAAGAGAGGGGGGAAAAAAACATTTCAGCATGCAAATTCTTTTTTTTTTTCTACATAAGTAAGTTGCTTATACTTAAGTTACTTTAGAAGAGAATGAAAGTGCAGACAGACTGATTCACATTGATCATTCCCATATGGTTTAATAGATACATTTCAACCTTACTGAATCACTAAAAACTGTATTACAGCAGCTTCTTGAATTACAAAAAAAAAAAAAAAAAANAAAAAAAAAAATTAAAAATAGTGAACAAGATCATTACCTTATTAACCTTAGAGTATGTGAGGTTTATCTGAAAAGTATTTTATTTCCTTCCCATTTATTGCCGAAGTATCCAAACACAAAGATTGATATATCTATGATTACAACAAAAAGTGCTGAGTAAAAAATAAGGTAAGTAATTATACACAAGTCTTTTCATGTAAGACTTTACTCCTACTTTACTTCTCCAGATCTAGCATGTATTGCTAACTGTATTTCAACAGTCAGCAGCTTTTTTCCTAACAAACATTTGCTTCACAACTGACTATTTTCCATAAGAAAATAAATCTGGTGGCATTAGATGACTTACTATCAAGAAACAGGCTATGTTAACATCGACATATTATAGCTGTAGTTTGTGATGTTCTCAAAAAGAAACATCATTGGTATTGTTGCACTTTCTAGTTTTAGTGTGAAGCCATGCACTAGTGCATCAACTAACAACCCCACTGAATTCTTGTGCTCATCTAAGAAGGGACCCTGCTGAATGTCCTAATGCATCTTATTGTGAATCTTCAGCAAATAAAACTTCATGTATGAGCTCATGATGTGCTTTGCTGCTGGAAAGTCACAGGCTCTGTGGGAAGCTTTTTATCTTCCCAGCAGTCAGTTCTCTGAGAACATCAGTGCAGCTACTGTAGTTACCTGTAGATTACTTGTATTTTCTCACATCTGTGTCCAGCAATCTAAACCATGATGATAAAGGGTCATTAGGTTTTGAGTGAGGAAGGGGATGGACTAGACAATTTCCTCTGATAAGCTCCTTGTTGCGAGTGCCAGTTTAGAATGTGAAATGCAGGGTTATGCACATTCTCAACTCAAACCCCAGTGCTCTCGGAGCACCAATTAAAAATCATACTCAGCCCATCTTCAACTACACCAACACATCTTACCTAAAATTTTTACAATTAATAATATTGCAATAAACTAATCCTGTCATGGTAAGGAGGACATCAACTGTCTATTAGCCACAAAAGAATTCAGGTACAATTACTAAGATAACTGCTGTTTGGAGCACAGCAAAGCAATTTCCCACAGTGGGGCTTACAGTTCAATTTACCAGTTGGGCAAATATTTTGTGCTCTGTAGTGGTCCACAGAGTTAACAGTTACCTGTAACATTTGAGTAGTGTTATACTTGGAGAAAACTTTTTTCAACCTAAACAGGTGTTTCAGCTTTATGTGTTCCCATGAATACAGATTTTTTCCCAACCCTTTTCAAAGAACTCTTTTAAGACTTTTCATTTAACATTAAATGCAAATTTTATGAAAGAGCCAATGGCCCTATTTTCCCATTCAAAGCTACTCACAATTAGACCTTGTAAGTTATAGGCTACTTGGAAGAGGAACGAGAGCAAGCACAATGTCACCTACAAAATTATGTTAATCTTCAAGTAACCTGATGAAGTGGTAACAGGCTTTTTTTCCTTTTTCCTTATGGGATATTCTTAATTCAGTAAAATAATAACTAAAAAAACCCAATCACATAAATTAAGCAATAATGAAAGAAGGCTGCATTTTCATATGAAGTAAAACCAGATTATACCATGAATACAGTACACTGTTCCAATGACATGGTCAGTGAAAGAACTGTGAGAAGCCTTTAAAATATTTATTGTGTCAAACTGCAGAGAGTATCATGGTATTATATTAGGCAACAGCTAAATACATGGAAATACAAAGGAGCTAAGGAATATTTCTTGGTCAATGGACAAGCCATGACAAGAAATTCAGAGATTTAAGAGTATGAAGGAGGTAATTCCTACACTCCCCTCTTCTTGAAATTAAAGATTAAAATAATTACTGTTCAAACACTAACTCATCAGCCTAGATAGTTCAAAAGGGGTTTTCTCCATTGCCCTTGCAGAGATGATGATATCCTGCTATGTTGCTTTTGAGTCTTAATTTCAAGTCAGTGAAGAAAAACAGAAGGCTGATATTTTACATAAAAACCATTTCTTTCTAAATTAGAATAACTGTAACAATGCATGAGCTCATAATAGATTTTCCACCAAGGTTCAAAGACATCTTTAGAAAAAGAACTCTTTAATTCTATGACTTAATTTTATTTTATACATACACATCTTTTAGTTCTGACTCCTGCAAGAGAACTAGCTACATAGACAACACTGGTTTGTTTTTTTTTTACCACTACATGGTCTTTAATGAAAATGCATTATTTCAAGAATATTAACAGTCTGCATCATCAGAAAAATGAATCCTTAATAATTATTCATACACCAAGTAGCTGTAAACCCAAATCATTTCAGAAGACCTGAATATGTCAAGAACTTTGACAATTATGACTGGAGCCAGGAAACTGTAGCACTGCAGAATTTCTTATGAATTTTTCTAGTTACTTTTTATAAATGCTGTCCTAGATGACAGCTTAATGTGTACCACATGCAATATTTATTCTTCTTCAGTGTCAGACTGTCTAGCCATCCAAGGGAATACAAAGAATGTCACTTATTAGGATAAAAGCACAAGGAAGGTAATCAAGGACATATGTAACATCAGCCAATCATGCCCTATTTCAACATCCTATTCCATTCATAACAGTTCAACAATTATTTGCTTACTGATAACTTGCTTTCAGGCTGTTTGTGTTCCCCATAATGGTGGTTTGCATTTATTTTGCTCTTTAGAATTGGACACTTGCTGTGCCATGCATGTTTGTCAAAACTTCTATCTTCTGTCAGAAATAGCTTTAGCATATCAAATCATCTCTGTTTGTCAGAAATCCCTAACAGAACAACCTAGTTACCTTCTATGTCAATAGGGTACTAACATAACCAGAAACCAGAAACAAAAGGCTATCAGACACCACTCACTACAGCAAGACAGGCAGTTAAACCCATGTTTCTACTTCATATACTTTGATCATATAGCTGCATCTTTATGAAAAGCCTAGTACAGAAATTAGACTCTGAATGGAATGGAAATGTACTTCAACAAGATACTGTCTGAGCACAAAGACATTAATCTTGCTTTTAAGCTTGAAAACTAAATTCTTTACTAGTCCTCCATGTCTCTTTACCATATTTCTACTTATTTATTTATTTAACCAAATGCCTATATGAAATACCTGTAGACATCAGCTGATTCCAATCCATCTGATGGATCAAGTTATGAAAAAGCATTAGTTCACAAAGACAGGTAGAGACAGGCAGATAGAGGGAGCCAAAGACAAACATTTACCCTCCATAAAGTTATTTTAAAATAATACTACTAATAATAATTTTGGAAAATCCTATGGGAAACCGAACACACGTGCACATGCATGCACACTTCATTAATCTGAATATCCTGGGACAAAGACTTTATTAAATAAAAAACAGGTATGGATTTAATGAGCCTCTGAAATAAAACATAAGCTGGAAGTACCATCACATGTTTTAGATCGACAACATTGTGCAGGTTTTCAATGTATTAGGTGTAAGATTTTCTTTTCTTTTTTTGTCTCTAATAAAAGCCATTTGGATTTAAATACATTTTTGATTCAGGAATGTACTACTGTGCCAATGCATGAAAACAAGAGTGAGACTCAATATAAAATGAATCTGATTCATGCATTTTCATTGTTCAACTCAATGAAGTACAAAACCAGCACAGGCATTAAAGTCTCTTTCAAATATTTACCTTCTAAACATCTCTTCAGGCTTTAGAAACTAGTATCAGAGCATAGTAAATCTCAGACATTCTTTTATTTAACTTCTCTCTAATAATAAACTAACAATAATTATGCTCAAGCACTGTTAATGCAGGATAGTAAGATATCCATACCCAATAGCTCACCTGACAGTTCTTCAATTAAACATATATAATGTACAAACTTTCCTCTCCAATTTAAACATGAAGATGCATATATTCCTGGTTTCAAGACAAGGATACATGATTCCAACCACTATAAAACTAGTGACTATCAACATCTGAACATTAGTCATCCGTATTAGTCATTAGAAGAAACTCTAGCTGTGAAAATAAAATACTATGCCAAAACTTTAGAAGGTAAGACATGTTTCTTGGGAAAAACAAGCAGTTAAATGAAAACATATTTCCACATACTTAATACAAAAGAATGAGCTGTAAATAACCGTAAAATTAAAACTATATTTTAAAAAATGCATCAGATTTTCAAAATAATCTGTGCAAAATGTGTCTGTCAATTGTGAAACAAGTAAGTCACCTAGAGCAAAAGTAAACTTAAAAAATGGGTGCCAAAGCCACAGCATCCTATATTTACAATTGTATTAAAAAATCATCCTTCTTAAACATTACTTTTCCATTTATAATGTTTGATTGCCTGATGTTTCCATGTAGCCTCTATTTATAAAAAAGCGAACAATGTTCCATAACACATTCCCCCAGAGAAGATGTTGCAGACCATTCACAAAGAACAATTTCAAGATGAGTATTTTTCCCAGACCCTATAGGTATCTCAAAGATCATGCAGTGAGAGAAATAATGGTAGGAGCAATTAAATTAGCTTCAGCTATGAGAACCCAAAGATATTAACACAATACTGTAGGATGTGACAGCATGAAGTATTTCAAGGAATGAATTCAAGCAGTATTTTAGAGGTATATACAGGTGCTTGTCTGCAAATCAGACACTGCAATACTGAGCAACACAACATGAAAAGAAAGATACTAATCTGGACATTGTTTAAGAGGCAGTATTACAGCAATACTGATTGCAATGCTGAAACCAGAAAAGTAAAAGCAATACAAGTATATTCTCTTGTTATTTCTTAACACAAGACAATATTATCAAATGTTTTTTTCTTTAAAAGAAGTCTAAAAATCAAAGCTCTTGTGCCAATTATTACAACTGTTGATGTGCCCAACATGAGAGTGAGGGACTGTCTTTCCTCTCAAAACCCACCAGTTACAGGCAGTAAGGAGGTATCAGATCCTACCACAGAGGAGGAGCTCCTCCCATCGCACCAGGTGAGTCCACAGCCACTCACCCCAGAAGTCATTCGACAGCCTTCCTCTCCATCTTCCAGATTCTCAGTAGGACCCCCACAAAAACAACTGCTGGGGATGTCAGATGCGGTGACATTGACCCAACAGAGGGGGACACACGCTCACAATATCTATTTTGCCCCTGATTTGAAAGAGAAATTTATTTGCTTTAAGAACTATGCATAAGTTCTGTGTCTATGTTGTCTAGCTGACAAAGGCTAACAATGCTCAGTCATTCTGAAAGGCACAGGACTTAATAAATTAAAAAGTAATAACAATATTCTGTAACTTAAGGATAAACAACTATTAACAAGAACAATAATCTCTTGCACAAATCTCTATTAGTTTATTTGTAAAGCAAAAAAGGGCAAAAACTCCTTCTAGTAAAAAAACCCAAATTCTACTTTCTAGGATAAGACCGGTCCCATTAATGAGCTTGTAAGAGAAAGCACAGCATACGTAGAACAGTTTTTACCGTTCTTTCTCTGCCAAAATTCTCTCTCATATACAAATATGCAGAAAAAGGTAACTGGATACAGCTAGAGCACATTAGCAGATAGTATTTTAACTGCAATGAGAGAAGTGTAACTGGACCTTTGTAATTTGCATCACAAAGCATTTTTTAAATAATATAAATAAACAGAAAAAAGAAGCAGAACAAACCTCAGTCTCCAACCACATTTAGACACTCATTTTCAATCAAAGAATAATCTTAATCCCTGGGAAATTTAATTGAGTAGACTATTTCACCTTAATTTATTCTCATTCTTTAATCAGTATTATATCCAAAAATCACTGCAGTGAAGGTGGCTGTGCTTCTAACATTCAACAACCCAAAAGAGTATGAAAACCAAGTCTGTTCTACTTCATAATGATGTTTCTCGTCAGGATCTTCAAATGTGAAAGGGATTTTGACATGAACATCTAGAGGCTTACATGCACAGTCAAAGTGCTTTACTTGGAACTTTCACTACTGAAATATTTACCACTGGAAGTAGGATTTGAAATCTGCATCTGAGATAATGATACAGTAGAGAGATGACAGCACTGATATGGTCGTTAGTACTCCAGTCTCCTCCAAAAATTCCTGAGGACCTGTTAATGAGGTTGTGTTCGTGATGCTCAGGATTAACAATCCTGGACTGAAACATACTGTAAATTACAGAATCTGAACCTCAATATAAAAGTTGTGTTCTTAAGCTGCTTACCCTCCCAATTTTTCCATTCTGTAGCACAGACAAGTGAGTAAAGCACTATTTCTCCTTCACCTTTTTCATTTCAGTGTTTAGGATATCACTGTCTTGGAGGACTATGAAAGGGAAATGCCTATTCTCCTAAATATAGCTAAATATATTCTCCTAAATATAAGCTTCTGAGCAGTTTAAGCATTCTCTAGTTTTAAACAAGACTTAAGTTAGACAAGGATTTTGTACCTCTTTACACATCTAGAGTCAGAAATGTCACATTGCAATAAACAATCAAATTTTCATCATTGTCTTTCAGAATGTCACCACATGCCCTTTTTATGTGACCATCCCTCATTCTTCCGCTCATGTTATCTATACACTGAACGAATTCAAGTTGTGTAATTAACTGATTTGGAATCTAGTGCAACATTTTTCTCTCCCTTAGTATTTTATATCTTAAGCACCATGTGTTTATTAAAGTGACAAAAATATTTATTAAAAGGTTCCAATTCCAATTAAGATCAGGGAGAAAAAAGCTTCTAAAGTGTTCAGACAAATATACTTCTAAAGTGTTCATATACAAATAAAGATGCCCTTTCTTACCCTGAACAGATTGGATACATTTTAACTAGTAAAGTTTTTGCTTGTTACAAGTTAGCATCTACTACTTCAGATTTTTGCCTGTTAAAGTCCAAGTATTTAAATAAAATATCACATAAATTATTTGATTCCTCAACTGCCATGGCAGATTTAAAAAAGCATCATTAGCAGGTAGCAATTCATAAGACTACACAAGCCAACTACAAAACTGGTGGGGCATCCAAACTCATGGTGGCAATTGTTCAACATCACAACTGAACTCACAGAACTGCGTATAAACAGCTCAGAAATTATGGCGATGACAGTGAAAAAAAGAATTAAAAACACTGAGAAGAGCACCTGCAAAGAGAAGAAGAAAAGGAAGAGAAGATGGTAAGCCAAATTGTTCAAAGGGAGGTCTGGATGCAGCTGAAAAGGAAGCGATCGTACACACAGCAACGAAGTTGAGAAGTTGCTTGTAGCCGCTTTCACTCAGCACAGCCTTACTGATATGAAGTGCTAACACACAGCTCTCCCGCATTGCTCTGCCAGTGCAATCAGCTTGGGGCACACAGATGCCCTCAGAGTCTACGAGACTGGCTGTGGTGCGGGGCGATGCTGGGCAGTCACGTGTCACTCAGAACACTGCAGAAACGGTCCTTCATTTCTCTGCTCGCCCTCCTCTCTGCAGTCTACAGCCTTTGGTGAATTCTAAGCACAGTGTGATGGTACCTTCCATCTGCCCAGGACAGGCCTTCCCAAAACCCAGAAGGTTTCCCTCTACTCGGACCACCCCTTTCTTTACCAGTTCAAGACTCAATATATCCTTAGTAAACTACTGAGGCTTTATTTCCTGACTTTGCAACCTACACTTTAGCTATTTAGTAGTGCCATGTGGTAATCAGGTGGACCAGAATTTTTGAAAAAAGCTTCACCATACAACATCGCCCATTTTTAAAACATACAGAAACATTTTAAATGAAAAATTTTATTGTCTTAATACTTAGGAACCAAGACATTACATCTGGCACAGAGCAAACCTGCTATTAGAGATAAACCATTGCACTTAGGAGAAAGGTGAACACTGGAGAGAAGCTAGACTCCTGGCAGGTGCTTTTGTGTCTGGGGCAAGGTTACACAGTGAAGCTGAGAGCAGGGACCCATCTTTCCATTCTTAAAGACACATCCCCAACACCTGCTACTACCCAAACAATATGCATTAACATTCAAACAAACGCACAGGGGACTCCAGAGTGGCAGGCAAAAGAAAGCAAAGCAAAGCAGGAAGTCTGGTGAAAGAAATCATCCAGACCAAAGGACTGGACTGGAACTAAGCCAGCAAGAATGGGATGAAATCGAAGGGGAGGGAGAGGGAACCTGGCAAAACCCATCAAGAACACATTAGCTAGGAAAAGGATGGGGCAAAAAGCATGGGATAGACAGAACAACTAAATGAAAAGTCACTGGAATTGGTAAAACAGAAGACTAGAAGTCATTTGGCAATGTCAGGTAACAGTGCTGGAAAGAAAACAGACTGCCATTTGGTTGATGGATGATTAATTAATTTGTGTCATTAATTCATTTGTATAAGAAACAATAAAGAATAACTGCTCATTAAGCAAACAACATGCACTATCCCCTACTACACTAGGTAAGTGCTCTATGAAAAACATGCAATTCTCTAGTCTCAACAGCCTGAGCTGTAAGATACTCTTTCTCACTCAGGCAGTAAAGGTGTAGCAGGGTACCTGAATTCTGGATCTGGTTAACTCTGAATATCTGACTTCTCAACTTGTGTGTGCAACTCTATTATACACAGATAACATAAATTATCTCCTAATATTCTTTAAAAACATTTCAGTGTAAGGCAGGAATAAGAACTGTAATATATTTTTTAAAATATTATTTTCCAAATTAGTCAGCATAGAAGACAACCTCAAAATCATTAAGCAGCTATGTCAAGAAAATATCTCAATAGCACAATGGCATTACAACTTATAATTTTAAAATTTCGACAAATAATTTCTCAAATATATTTATAGGAATAAAATGTATATGCCTAAACATCCACACCCTCAGAAATATAACCAAGAACTCCAAGTCTTCATTTATTACCAGATAATAACTTTCTTTCCTAACTAGTTTAAAAGTGTAAGACCAAGTGAAGCAGACTAATTCATACTCAAGCCTCTTGAATCTTCTTTTTATTTGACCCTTGATATTTCTTTCTTCATATCAGATTTTCCTGCCCCTTCCATATTTAATTTTTTTTTATATTCAGAACATCTGAAGCAATATGAAAAAGATGAATAAAAAAGGATTATTCACTCTCATACTACAAGATCTAAGGAGCATCAAATGAAGTTATGATGTGGCAGATCCAAAACAAGCATAAGGAAGTACTTCTACATATAGTACATAGTTAAGCTGTGGAAGTCCGGGCTCCAGGATATTGGGATGCCAAAAAGTATACTTGGGTTCAAAAGGTCAGTGCCTAAATCTATAGAATAAAAATCAGTCCAAAAGTATTAACCACAAGTATATCATATCTGGCTTAGTCAGTTCTACAGTAACAGATTGCAAGGAGCTGGATGCATATACTCTGTTTGCTTAATCTGTTCCTATAATCTTCCCTGGACATCTGTTAGTGGCTTGTCAGAAACATGATACCAGAAACGACAGACCTTTCATCTGACCTAATTATGCCTCTTCTAGCTTAAGAACATTAAAAATGCTACAAAAATTAATGGGCAAATTTTTATTTATTATGACATATATGCCACTTCTCTAAATACAGAGGAGTAAGATACTAAATCCCCTTTCCTATCAACACCTATCAACATTTTAAACAGAATATCTACCATAAAATTTTAAGAAACAACCCCTTAAAATAATGTTATCATACATTTGGATATTCAACAAGTCTGAACTATACTAGAGAAAACAATGTTCAGAAATCCATATTAAGTCTCAGACAATTTAGTTACAACACTAGAGATACTAGAAAATCTTTAGCAGCATAGCTGGTTCTTTGAAGTACAGTCTAGGCATAGGATGAAATTCACTTTATTAGACCTGAGAAGTTGAGTCAAAAGATCAGTTTTTACGCCACTTTGACACATATAGTATTCCTGGTGCTTGCTGCAAGTCAGTCCAAAATACCAAACTAAATAGGATGCTAAGCATGGTCCACTACATTAACACATTCATTAGCTCTATATATTTCATAATTGGAAGCCACTATGAGCCACTAAAAGCACCCTCTTTAGCAAGACTAAAATGTAAACCTTTAATTAGATGAAGGGCTGATAAATCTGATATCCTAGATTTATATGACATTCTGTGACTCAGAAAGCAGTTTTAACCGATAAATAATATTATTATTTCAAATACTTTCATGGTAAAACTCAAATACATGCATACCATGGTTAAGGTACTAGATCCACATAAAAAACACCCTTAAGAATTATTAAAAGAGGGGTTTAAATATTCATTTAGAGCACAGCAATATGTAGTAAGCATGGTTTCAGTGGATTCCCCCATAAACATCAAGATTAGCGTCATCTGATCATAACACAAGTGCAACTAACACAGCTGCCATGTCAGCTTCTCTTCAGGGGCTAGGTCTTAATCATAAATCAACTGAATGACTAATTCAACATTGTTAAAACCAGCAAGTAACTGCTTGGAGCCATTCCAGTTTTTACATCTTTCAAAAGGTCAATACACCTACTCAAACACACAATAGTCCTATCCTTCACAGTGTTTTCTTCTTTTCTTGGATTGAAAAATAACTCGTTGGCACTTAAATGTAAGTGTATTTTAACTAACAATTAAAACGTTCATTAATTCTGAAAGAGTGACCCAGTAAAACAAAAACAATTTTAGTTTTCCTCTCCACCCAAAATCAAAAAGTCTCTCCTTTCCTTTGCTGTTTTAAATACTTTTATAGTTACAAAAGTCTGATGAAAACATTTTATGGCTGAGCATTTCCTGCATTAAGTTACCTTTGTTATAGTAATATTATGAATTAAGCCCAGAAATAAACCTTTTTGAGAAGAATGACTAAGACTAAATATGGCTTGCATTTCAAATATGAATCCCTACCCCTCAAAATAATAACAAAAATCACAAAGTGGCATCTAACAGGAAAATATATTCTAATCATTCGCATCTGCTTGCACCACACAAATGACAGAAGCCTACCGTTAGCATCCTTCATAGAAAACATTTATTCTGCTTTTAAATATAAAAACTACGTTGCATAAACAGAGGATTTAAAGCTGTGGCAGAGTGGCTAAAGGAAAGGAAATGGCAATCTTTCTGGTTCTAGTAGATGCCTTTCCCTATCACACAATGTTTCCCACTCATAAATACATGACAAATACTTCCTCAATCATTTTTTACGAGCAGGGATGCACAGGGGGTAGTCAATGGCTAGCTTGAGGGAAAATAGGAACAGCGGGAGGCAGAAACTGTACTGAAAATGGCTATGTGGTAAATTCTCTTCTGGAACATCACTCAGATACCCAGGCTTTGATCTTTCAGCTACAATTACACTCACATCCATGAGACCTGGGTATCCTTTTTAAAAACTAAATCATTAATTGTAATAGAAACAGTTAAACTGTTTCATTATATGACTCCTCAACTCAAACATCGGATTTTTTACAAATTAAAAATTGCAATTTATCCAAAGATTTGCTTTCAATTGGGTTTAACTATGTCATCATCACAACTAGTCTCACAAAAAACATGGGGTGACTGGCGACAGCTAAACCACAGACTGGCGTCGCCTAAGTCGTCTGGCTACCATTAGGGTCTGGGAAATGGTATTTGCTGTGCAATTAGAGCCTGTGGGCTCTACCTGTAATCATCCAAATACAGGTGTGAGAATCCTTTTTTGGACAGGGAAACCAACTCATCCATTTCCACATAAACTTCCATGTCTGCACTGATATAGTGAGCCTTAAGAAACCTCAGCATTTGCACTTCAAAAAAAAAAAAAATCGCCTGATAGTAACAGGGCAAATATGAGTATTGTAATTTTAAAGACTTTCTTAGGTAGAACCACTTCTTATGTTTAAATCGCCATACCCAAAAATTATTCAAAGAAGGAAAAAATTAATTTAAAATTACAAAATTTGGCCAAATATAAAGAGTTTACATTATTATCTTTCTTATCAAGTCTATTCTAAAGTCTGTATTTGGGACTGATAGGGTTTGCTATTAAAATACGTTAAAATTTGTTCTTTAGTACCAACACAAAATGTCTTGGAGTACCAGAAGGACAGTTTTAGTTGCAGTAATTTCACAGAATTTATTCTAATGATTTATTGGAGTTAACCATCTGACATTAATTATTGTTTTGGCTTCCAGTCTATGAATGTTTATTTTTCAGTTTAAAGCCTTCTCACTCTTTGATATCATATGGAAATGAGAATTTTTAATGGAAAATTGAAACCATGTGCATCTAAGTACTTAATGAAGTACAGGGAGAAACAGAGGGTGTACTTTAGGAGAATTCAGATATTCCGCTTTAGATACTTTTGATTTGTTTGGATGAGTTACATGCACATATCTGTTCACAAACATACATTTATACATCTTCAAAGTATCTCACAAGTACAGTGTTTAAAATTCTGAATTGTAAGAAAAGATTTGCTGTTTGGTTGGGTTTTTTTAAACTAAATAAACTGCTATAGATTTTTCTTCATTATATATTAACTACTTAATCTGTGCCCTCCTCCACGAAGCGAATATTTATCCCATCTAGAGCTTCCAATGACATGCTAAATGCTGTACTTCTCAACAGTGGATTCCCACCATATGTGTACCATCTTAGGACTGGATCTTCATCCAGTTCACTGAATGTCTGATAGATTGATTTTGTAACCATTATGTACTTGAGTCACAATATTGATGTCAGAAATACCTGACTAAAACCTGAGCTGTTCATGGCATTAAAGCCCATCAAAAGAGGCCTGTAAACCACAAGCAATGCATAAGTAGTGGCAAGAAAGCCAGGCACCCAACTGCCAACAGAAGAGTAATGTTAAAATGTGCAATTTTGTTTGAAAGATTTCTGGGCAACTCACACAGCTTTAGTCTTCTGGCATTTAGTTCATTCCTTTGGAATGAAAAAGATGTTGTTCAGACAACCAGCATTATAGAACATGATAAAGCCATATGTTTATTTAAATTAGTACTTCTAAATCAAATCTATTTTCTTCACAGTTAATGGATTCATGTAAAAACGTAAGGAAGGGAAGCATATTCTTTTCTGCAGTTTCAGTCAGGGTTTCACCATATGCATTTTACTCCAGCAGCATGTCAATGGGAGCATAACAAGTAACGCAAGTGCAAGATTAGTTTATATTCCTATTTTAATTGATATCCTTGGTGATCTAAATGCGCAAGGAATTAATGACCATTGAAAAATGTGAAACGGAAACAAGAATTTAGACATTTAGCCTGTACACACTCACCACTTGTTTTTCTTTCTAATGTAGTCTTTTTCAGAGAGATTAACCAAGTAGATCATCGGTTTCGAAGTAAAAAACAAATGTTTGTTCAAAACATCAATCTGGAAGTGAGAATACAGGTGGAGAATTTTAAAAACAGTTTGCATCAACTTTAATTAATTTTATGATCATTTTCCTCATGTCATGTCTGAGAAGGCTACAGAATTCAAGTGTAATACCTAAATCACAGATAAGCACGAATTCAGCTAATATATATAACACTCAATACATTGTGAATATGAAACCTAAAAAAAAAAACCTTTAAAAAAGCCAGTAACAGGTAGCAAAATTAAAAGTCAATTCATGGGATAATATTTATAGCCTACCTCTTTGTCATTCCAATCATGATAGAAGCGGACAGCTTGCTTTTCATCTATTACCCATGTCTTGATTTTGCACATTACGTCCTACGCAAGATGAAAAAAAAAAAAAACCCAAAGTCAAAAACTCAGCTGGATATCAAGACTATTCTCTTCCATAAACAAGGCATGTATACATTAAGATCCAAAACATGCACCCAAATTAAAAATCAGATAACACTTTCTAGGAACAAATTTTTACTCTCCCAGAAAAACAGAAATTGCTGCTTTAAAAGTCACTCTTTAGAGCAATATGGATTATTAAGGGCATACAAATCCCACAATTAGGAACTTAAATACACAATACTCAAGTATTATCTCGTCACCACAAAAATCAGCAGAGTTCATAAAACATATGTAAAAATCAGTACATTTTAGATTGCTTTTCAAACTCAGTAAGACGCAACATTTCAGCATCCAGCGGGAGAGACCACGTACAATATAAACATGCTATTAAGAAAAGGGAATGGGTGGGACAAAACACAACAAATATCTTTTTTTTTTTTTTCAATTGTGAGCAAAAGAAATGGAGCCTATTATTGATGATCCACCCTCAAGAAATTAATTCAAATGGCCAAAGCCCTTTTTATTCTGCATTAATTTTTCGCCAACACCTTCTCCCTCCCCCCCCAAAATGAAACCTGCCAAAGCCTCCATTACACAATGGCAAGAGCCTTGCACTGGTGACCTCCAACCAGCTGCATTCACTTTCAGAACATCTCTCTCGGCAGGAAATCTAAAGGCCTTTTAGTTAGCAAGCTAGTGTGCATTCAGAAGGAGTAACTGCAGGAAGAGCCCAATGTGCTTTGTTTCTCTGGCCTTTCTTCACAGAAAGATTAATCATCTGTGAAATGGAAACGGCAAACAGCAAGTGACACAAACTGAACCCTTCAAGCCTTTCCTCATCAGTTTTGTGGTCGTGAATCCGAAAGCTGCGTGTGGCACGGTTCTCCTTACAGGCAGGTGTTAATAAAAGGCTCTTAGGTCTGAAAGGTCAAACTCTGCTCTTCTAGGAGTAGTACATTTTAGAGTCGCCTATTTCTTGTTGTAGATAATTTATGATCATGCTTTAAATAATGCATTTTTAAAAGTTGTAATTGACACAACTGAGCATTAAGATCTTTAAAATACAAGGAAACACTCCCTAAACTGTTGAGCACGCAACATTTTTGTACTTAATGCTATGCAGTTGAAGTACATTTGTAAACAACCACAAATAACATCAGTATTTACTATCGTCTTTTCTAGTATTGCAGTAGCTTTAGTGGAGGAAAAAAAAAAAAAAGAAAAGAAAAAGCTCTTCTAAATCTTCAGATCCTGATTTGAAACCCTCCAGGAACAGGACTCCCCACAGATTTTAACAAGGAAGGGGCAAGCTAAAACTTTTAATGAAATCTAACATGTTCTGCCTAAGAATAATCACTTTTACTCTCCTATAACTGAATTTCACTCATAAATGTTTAAAAGTGGCTAATATAACACCATTTCCTACAAGGAGAAGATCAAAGTGCTATATTACAAATGCATTATGATTAAAAAAGCACTGTGCAGCTTTGCTATTAACTGTTCTTTAAACCCTAAAAGGCTTCCCATAGATCTCACTTGGCACTGCATATACAACCTTTGACAAGTAATGTAGACCATTTTTATTCATTGCCTAAAATTGTAGGCAATTATGTGCGTCACACTGGCCACCTGCAAATTCTGAATGCCTGCTCCAGTTGTCAGAGCAAAAAACTAATGTCGGAGGGGATTAATCTAGGGGGAGAGAGTCCTCTTTAATGGCTCCAGCAGGTGAAATGGCCCAGCTGGTTACTATGATGAGTGGCCAGAACCGCTTATGTAGAGACATGCAACAAGATTACACATAAAGAAGAAAACAGTGGTACCATCTTATCTTTAACCCTATGTGCTTTTTATTTTTTAATTAAACAGTATAAACAAGATAAGGGAAGCAATTCTACCAGTAAGTCCTTTTCATTTAAGATTTTTATCCTCAGCTTCTCTTTAAATAGATATATATAAAAATCAACACAACCTCCAAGATTCCTGTTGAGCAGTGAAGGAATTCTGGTTACACACTATTTTGGGTTTTAAACTACTTCTGTAGGCACCTACCACGTGGCTTGCAGCATTACAGTTTCCCCTTCAATAGCAACACATTACTATATATAAATTGGAGTCAATAAAAAATGGACAGAAAAGAAACACTATAGCACAAGTTACGAAAGGCAAACTTTTAGACTTAACCAGAAATGAAATGTTTTGTAATCACACTGTAAGGGGAGCTACATAGCACAGAACCTCCAGAAAATTTCAAGCATCAACACAGCAAATAAAGTTTGGCCTTTCTAAAGTCTATCTAGGCACAGAGTTGCCCATCAAAACCTCTATTTCACATTCATCTGCTACCTATAGTGACACATCTAAATCCATTTTGGCACTGATCTAATTTTTCTAAGTTTTCCTCTATGTACCTGACTTGATGCTGTTTGCAACTGTTGTTCTAAAGGAGTCATTACATGGACAATTTCCATGGTGAAGGCTGATCTGCAGCTGAATATACTGGGGAGAACTGACAACCATATACTTGCAATTTTATTTTGGTTTTACAGCGAAGATGGCAAAGTATTGGAAAACTTTTTTCAGATAAAAGGACGGAAACTTGCAAGAAAATACAGCATTTTTGTATGAAGGTGGTGAAGCAGTTAGACGCAAACAATTTAGCTGATGGACTATCTGGGCAGCAGTCACACCATGCAGAATGTAAGGCAGACAGTCCAGAAACTTAAAAATGGGTCAGCTGAACTCAGATTCCCCTGCATAAGTGCCAGTGTCCTGTTTAAATGAGACTTAATATGATTCCTTAACAAGAAATTGTTAAACACACATGACAATATGAAGAAAGGCAAGTATTTCCACATATTTCTTTTTAACTCAGCTGCTCCAATACTCCAAACATGCAAATAGTACATTTTCAGGCTATATCTCATGTAGCACCATATTTAATTATTTGATTCTATTTAGGACTAGTGAAAGAATACAAACTGACCTTTTTATCTTCTCTATCACTGTAGCAGTCATTTAAGAGCATTTAATCACTACTCCAGCTGACTTGGAGATGTTTAGTAACAACATACAAAGCAGTGATCCACTTTGTTTCTTTAGATCTGACCTCCCCAGTTGCACACTTCGAGGTCACTCTGTCACCAGGAGAATGATCCACTTCGCCTTGTTTGTTGAGAGGGGTACTCTTGTTTTTCAGCTAGCAACATTGTAACAAGCACCACTCAGAAAGCCACCAAAAACCCCTCCAAAATCCAATTTGCTTACAGCTGTCAAGGCATATGAAATACAACAAACTTCATGAATATCAAATATCACTGCTATAAAAATCAGTTAACTTCTGACTATATTCATGGCACATATGAATACTTACTATACTTAGCCATATGCAATACAGTGATTTTCATTTATGTCCTGCTCTTACTTTCCAAAGGCCACAAGTAGTCAACCCACAAATGCTAAGGAGGACTTCAACAGTAAGTCCAGCAGTATAAAATAACAAAATACATATAAATTGCATATAGGAGATTTACCAAGACATGCTCACGAGACACTACTGTGTAGAAAAATGTGCATACATTAATAGACTTTCTGGATGAATGATAGTAATAATGTGTGCCAATGCCAAATTCTTCTTACAGCATGAGGGACTAAACTGAAGCTTGGAAAACTCACTTGCCTACTTGGCATCAGAGAATTGTGATTTTTTTGTTGTAAATTAGCAGGGCATGTAATTAACTTCCGCAAATTTAATAAAGAAATAAGCAGTTGTGAGGATTATCACTTCACACTTCAAAGTGCAAGCGAATTCCTTGTGATCCTGCAGGCAGTGTAGAAGTCTCCAGTACTACAGAGAGTAACTGTGAGTACAGTAGGGGATTTTTTCCCCCACCAAGGGAAGTATGGAGTGTTTCTCAGCACCTTACTCATTCCCTTCAAAACTTCCAAGATGTAATAACTTACCATTTCCCTGTAAAAGCTTCAAAAGTACCTAAATATTTTTTATTAAAATTTTCAATTGTCTAAAATTCTATCATTTCCACTGCTCTGCTGCTTGGAAAAGCTATAAGGAGTACCTAAAACATTATCTGTAGCTCTTAGTTAGCTTCTCTCATTTCATACCAAAGTCCAACAGCACAGCATATCAGTAATGAAGGTGGTAGTGTATAATTAGCATCTTCTGACTTCCCTAAGGAATCTGGCTCAGCAGTGTAAGGTATTTCAGTAATAAACCACTGCATACACTAAATGCAGTCAACACCACCTAACCAGTAGGTCTTAGAATATAACTGTAAATAAAAAACCCAATGTGTGTGTTCCTGGTGGCACTCCAAACTCTTTGCTTTTCTTTAGTTACCACCTTTCAACAGCCTAAAAAGACCACGTTAACGACACACACATTCTGAGAATAGCAAATTACCAACAATGTGAACCATATGCAGTGACCAGAACTGACACACAGGTTTAGTGTAAGCAAACAATGTTTTTCAATACAAAACACTGAAGTTCATACATTGCTGGGCAAGGGAGGGTGGGTACAGGTTTTGGAAAAGTGCTTATACATAAAGACTTGGTGTTCTTAAATTCTATGTTTTTATCCTTAGTGCATTTTATATACATATATATATCAAAAAATCACATATACAAGATTTTTCACACTACCATAGAGAAATCAAGTGACTGAATGCTGAAGCTTGATTAATACAGACTAAGCTGTGTCTTATTTCTAAACAGTGAAGATAATTGATCACTAGTAAAGCTTATGCAAGTTAAAGTAATTTATCTCCAGCCAGAAAATATTTCAATAAAAGTTAATTTTTCCCCTAAGAGATACATTCCATTTTAACCATGATTGTAAGAATTATGCCAGGATATGCAAGAGATCAAACCAGATAATAATCAGTATTCCACCTGGCCTTCGAAATTCCTATGATGGTTTTTCAGATACAGATAGAGAACAATGCTATTTGAGGTACTCATATTTAGTTTACTCCACCAGGAGCAATCTACTGAGTACACACAATTTTCCTTGTTAACATGAGGTGTATGGTGTGCACCCTCAGTCCTTCCATTCACAGCTTTCCTTGGAAATCTTTTCACCTCTATTGAGCATTGCCTCAGCTCTCTGCTTTTCTGGCAATTTAAAAGAGTGAGGCTGAAGTCACAAAGTAAGAATTTATTCTAAAAATACGGTTTTAAAACAATGATATTTTTAAAGGACAATTAAGACAAATTTTGCAGTTTAAAGAGAAGACTAGATCATGTTTTTTCATCATGGTAAGTGCTTAAATAAACTGTAGCAGCTGGGTGCAGAAAATGGAACAAGCCAGGTACTGCATCAACTGGAGTGACAATGAGCTCCTCTGTGGTACAAAACAATGTCTAATCTCTTACAATTCCCTTGCTCACTGACTTTAATAAAAATACAATGGGAGAAGTAATGGATTTAGGGCAAGTGTATTATTCTTTCTTCTATTTAATACCTTCTAACAGAGCCAGTACAAGTTGTACGTGATGTAAGATTTACTTAGAACTAGATGCCAATAATGTTTATGAGCCACAACAAGTACTTTCACCCAAAACATCCTACAGGCATTCCAGGCAACGTAATTCATGTCAATAATCCCCAAATTCTCTTGTGTGGGTCATCCTTCTGGGCTCTACTGCATTATACATAAAAAAAAGTCACTTGTCGCTTCTCAAAGAAAAAAGCAGGCAAGAATACAGAAAGCAGCCTATCTACAAGTGATTATTTCTAGCAGTTCGGAAATTCAGAACAGGAAATTGCACAGAAAAGTAAAACGAAACATATTCTGTAGAGTTTTACTCAACTTTTCTTACTGCATTAGCCTGTACACACTTATTTCCACATAAATCCATGTGTGAATGCATTTGTTGTAGATGCCAAATGAAAAAGGTGTCTTTTTAAGAATACAACGATTCATATGTAGAGTTACTTTGGTGTATGCACATGCAATTTAAAATGGTTTGGATCTAGACATACCCAGAGAGACATTATTTACAGAAGTAATTTCTTTAAGCCACTTGTCAAATCTACACAGGAAAGATCAGCCTTGAAAAAAGTATTTAAGCACTGACTTCTCTTTGTCTACTGATAACGCCAAAAGAATCCAAACGTGTATTTACACATTATGTACTTTTAAGTCAGGCTTTACTACCAATTAATTCACAAACATCTGCCATGAATATTTTCCTGCTACATTCAAAATGTTCTCCAGAATGAACTTTAATTTCCTCTAAATACCACATTAAGCACAGTAAATGGTCCACTCAAGATTTTAGGCATAATTATATGCATTAAGAATATAAATATTTTCTCGATTCCCTATGATTTAAGTTAGTAATTGCAAAAGCCATCAGCAGAGAGTATGTCAACAGTGTATGCTGCTCCTTTCTTTCCACGTCCCGTGGAACAAGCTGGCCTCTCAAACTCTTCTCACAAAAGGAGACCAAAGAAACTGACAAAAAAAAAAATACAATTCACTGCTGTATTTGTCTTCAACTTGGAATGAAAGAAAGGTGAACATTCCCAACTGACATCATCAGTTAGAGGAAATAAGAGTTCATCCATCCGTGAGAACTCTGGCAAGCGCTTGCAGCACGAGGTCAGTGAATTCTGCTTGGCACTATCCCATTCATCAGAATATTGCAGGAAAGAAAGGTTTTCATCTAGAATATATTGGTAATAAGAAGAAACTGAATCTACCAGCTCTCTGCTACATGTGAAGTATCTCCCACATCAGATCAGTGATTTTAACTACAAATGATGAACAAAAGAACATCTTTGAAACAGCTACTGTATTCTCAAGACAGGACCAAGACATAAAATGTAAGGGAGGAGAATGGAAGGGATTAAAGCTACTTAAACCATCATTAGGAAGATTTTGCTTTTCTCTTCATAGTACATATGTGCTGACAAATATAACAAACGCAGGCAGAGTACAAGTATCAATTATTAGTTCATTGCCCATCGCAGTAATAAACAAAGCTTGATGTCTTTCTTTTAAGCTGAATATGCACTAGATGGTTCTGGTACCATTACATTAAAAAGGAGTCTCTAACTTCTCTTTTTGTAACTTCAGTTGCTTTTGCTCTTACAAAATGTGCTTGATTTAAAAAACTAATCTTATTTTTAAACTGATAGATTTTAACAACGGAATTTATGTATCTTGCAGGACTTGTGAAAGCACCCCATTCAATTGAACACTGGAAGCTCAAATGCAGTGAACGCTGATCCTGACCTACTGTACAAGCCACCTTTCAACTGAAAATTGGAAGTTCAAACACTGTGGACATTGATACTTACCTGAAGATTTTGTCTTCACATCACCAACATCAATAATCTGCATCAATTTAACTATAAATAATACTCTTGTGGTCAGATATATAAATCCCAGTACCATTACTGTAAGCATTACCCTGTGCTGGAATTCAAGATTTTATGCACTAAAAAAGTGCTGAAGGAAGAGCTATCTGTTGCAGAGGGTCAATTTCTAAGGACTAGAACTGAATCATGCTGGAAGGGTACTGGAAGAAAATCCTGCAATAATGTTCTCTTACCTGTATTACATGGTATTAACTTGAAGACTTCTGTCTCCAGGACTGAAAAATCCCATCAATAAAAAAAAAAATTTTTAAAAACTGATTTTATAATTTGTACATTCGGATCTATATATATTTGAATTTTACTTTGAAATCCCCTGCTATCCAAAATGACAGATGAATAATAAGCTAATCATAAAGTTTAACTCAGTATCTATCTTGTGTCTCTGCATATACTAGCACCAGACAGATTTAAAATATAAAATCAAAATTACTCACATTGCTTTCTGAAATTATATTTGCACTGTTTTAATGCATGCAAATAACAGTAGCATTTTTATTCTCTAGTATCTCTTTAGAAGATTATAGCCAAAGTAATATTTAAATGTCTGAAAGACTAATACCCTTAGTAATACCAGACAGTCATTTCTAAGAAGGCAGTGCAAAACAAGAAAATACATGTGTAAAGGAGGCTATTCCAAGTCTATGTCAACATTACATGTTGGCGATCTTGGACCATATTGTGCCATTGATTTTTAAGCAGAACTTGAAAATTATTTCATTGATGGCTCCTTAACAACAGTCGGCTATTTTATTTCTGCTGACAGGGGATTGAGAAATCAATTCTCTGAGGGACAGCACAAACAGTTAACACTATTCAACTGCAAAGCCAGGTTACTGCACAAAGGTGAATTTACCACCTGTAGGCAATGCGGGCTTAGGTGGAGGAAAAACAGTAATTAAGTTATAACACCACGTGAGAAGATAGGCAAACAAATACAAATCTCAGATTTAAGTACTGATATACACTGTCAATTTTCTATTTTTCTCCTCCTAAACCTTTTGGAGATTTCAGACTACCAATTTATAATTGTGGTGGCTTACTGATAAAGAGAATCCTTTAAAGTGACAATTCATATTTATGAAACAAGATGAGTGACTTCTATAACTCTCAACCAGTTAAAATTCTTAAGACATTCTCAAGTGTCTTCACCTTAAATTGTTCCCAAAAGGATAAGGGAAAGAAAACAATAAAAAAAAGACAGACTAAAATTTTAACAATGTGCTTAAAAACAAAACCAAAACGATCTACAAATACCCAGTTGTTCCCTTGCAACCTCCTAGTTTTCCTGAAAGAAAAAATGACTGGGAACACTCGGTGCACAGACAAAAGCTGTTTGTTCCACATCTCTGCTACAGAAGAACAATATTGCTAAGAACAGAGTATTAGCAAAGTATTAGTATGTATTATACTGGCAAATAACTTAAAAAGGCAAATCCTGAGAAGTTCTCTCCCAGTCCTGTCCCATCCTCCCTTTTACTGAAGACAATCTGTTTGGAAAAATGTATTAATTTCACTCTATACTGTCTCTTAACAATTTAACAATTTTTTTTTGTCCTGGAAAGAGGAAGCCTTGAACAGTAGCTGCAAGCTGCACGGAAACATGACAAATTGTGCTGGGCAGGGAACTCTCTCTGTAGCCGACAAGTTAAATGCAAAATGCAATAGATTTGGGAAGTGCAGAAGGATCAAACAGCCAAAATACACTCCTAACATTTGGCTACCACTTCAGGAAACAGGCGTAATCTTTAACTACTTTTTTCACCAATCCCACATAGTTTCCCTCCTAGACCTGTACGTCATTTATTGCACAGTCAATCCTGCTATAGTATACTATAGTATATTATATAGAATGCAACCACAGGCCCTCTCTGCAACACAAAACATTAAAGGAAAAGAGGTGAGGCAAACTGTACAGGAGTACCTCACAACCCAGTGGCTGAAGATCTAAACAAGTCCAGTAGTGGCTGGAAATGCCCAAGAATTGCTGTTGCAGTCTTACAGCTACACAAAACTATTTGTACAAGCTGTGTAACTGGACCTAAGGATTGATTTGCCACAGAAACAGAAGTAACCAGGCAGAGCTTTCACAGGCCTTTACCATTAAAAAAGTCAATTTTACAAAGGTCTATCGTATACCTTACAATTCAAGCATGCAAGTCACAAGAGAAGACAAGCGAGAAGGTCCAAGATGAGTAGGACTCATAGGCATTATGCCGCAGAACACTTCCCTGAAGAGATTCCGTAGTGATTATAGTTCTTATGTGCAGCCTTTGTCTCAAGGGGAGCATTAATTTGTGCCTCCCCACTCTGTTCAGCCATTCCTTCACATGAAACAAAGGAACTTCATGCCTTCAAAACCTCTACTGTTGTTGACAAACTCAGCTGAGACTGGTCATGTGTAACAGCTGTTATCAAGAACAGAAGTGGTGAAGCCACAAGACTTCAAGAACCTGGAGTTTTCTGTGCATGTGTTCATAAAAACAGGATTAAAAAACCCCAACAAATGACAGGAAGAGTAAGGTACAAATACCAGGTGACAAAGTCATTTTGACATGAGAACTGCAGATGAAGTAATAGTAAGGAGACTGAAGGAAGAGGCAAAGAAATGGATGAGCAACTGAAGCTAGGTAAAGGCAGATTAATAATGCAGATTTAAAACTTTAATTAATTTAAATTGCATTTCTAGATTTGAGGGTTTTATTTACCATCTCACTTAATTTGAGAATAATCTGACATTTTCTGTTTTCATACACATACCAACTTTCTGTAGTTAAAAAGTAAGAACAATTATTGTCATACAATCATAACTACCACCCATTAAGTTACATGACCATTGTTACAAATTCTATTTAAAACACACTTCAGTTATGATTCTTTCTAATCACAAAAGTGCCAACTTCCTCCTTAGCACAGAAGAACATAGATTGTGGCATGAAATCCTCAAAGCATTCAGAGAGGTGCACTCAAAAACTAGACAAGAACGTTCCATCATGAGGAGCTGAGCAAAGCTTTTTCCAAAGACAGCCACACAACAAAGTAAGTGAGAAGAGCTCAAGGCTGGGGCAGAACAGCATCACAGCACTTCTCATTTTCATCATCTCATACCAATGTAAAATTTAGCCTTAAGCTGAACTTTGAATTCACTGTGGACAGAATTTTTGCTTGCCCCTTTCTTTAAGATGAATTAAAAGGTGAAATACTGTGTGGATGCTATTTGAAACTGTAGGCATAAACTGCACTGTTCCTCTAAGCATGTGAAACCTTTTGTAAAAGATAAAAATCACTGCCCACATGTACCCAGGACTGGGTTCACACAACAGCTAAGACCTTAAATGAAGCATACCTGGTTCTCTTTCTGGGCTTACATGAAAGCCTTTAAATCATCCAACAATAGCTATTTTTTCTGGCCTAGACCAATCAGGGAATAAAATACTTTTCAAGCCAGATGAAGACTAGTTCTTCACCAACAGAAGCTACCAAAGCAGTACTTTTTAACACTGCATCATGAAGTTGAACATTTTGGAGAGGAATGTTCACTTTCAGTTCCTATTCATTTCCACACACTAGGTAGGGCCAACAAATTTCACTGCACTTCAATACTGATAAATTTAACTTAACAGCACCAATACAACAATGTTTTTCTTATTACTTGCTATCGAAAAATCCATCTGAGAAAGCAATATTTTTTTACTACTTAATTGCTAGACATAAATAATCTATTTCCACACTGATAAACTGCTGTAATAATTAGAGAATGCATTTTATATACCACCTGAAATATCTATAGAATATTAATGAAATAAAGAAAAAGTAACAATTAGACTACTGGCAAAGTGCAGGTGACTCAAAAGTCAAGTGGCAGTAAAATAAAAATTTGCAAAAAATATACTTTGAAGTTGAGAATTATTATGTATTACTAATTTACAAAGAAAGACCACTACTACCCAGTGATAATAGAGCTCATTTAAGCAGCTTTCCACAACAATATTAATTTCAACTAGCAGTCTTTATTTAATATGCACTAAAAGACATGAAGCGCAAAAACACCAAGAAAACATATTCACTTGCTGACTTCAGAAATGCTAGTACCAACATCATAGAAGAACTTAACAGCAAGAGTAAATCAGAAGTGACTGCTGAACTTTGAATTACAACTAGGTGTAAGTGATGTAAGTTTAACAAAGCATTGGCAATTCTCACACAAAGCTGTGTCAGCAAGAAAAGAACAGTTAAATTTCAAAAGTCACAATTAGCTACATCTATGAAATCTTACCTATTCTAGTATTTTTTCCACGCATAATAATAATTACTTTAAAATACATATTAAACTAGTAGTAATGTTTTGTTTTTTACATGTGGGAGATTAATAAGAAAACCCAAATATACCAATATTTCAATTCAGTACTGAGAGTACTTAAAGATTTACTTTTATAGGTCATGTACTTACATATTCAGGTTTTAATTTCTTGTCTCCTCCTCTTACAGCTACTTTTTCAAGCTTATCTATGCTCTGCATGATCAGCTCTTCATCTTTAAGTCTAAGTTCTTCATGTATTATTTCAATGTCACGAACAGGATCTACACTTCCTTCAACATGAGTGATATCATCATCTTCAAATGCTCCTAAAACAAAAGAACACTTAAATTACCTATTAAGCTAAAAAGACAAGAAATACATATTCATAACATACTCTTACAAGCCACAAGAGTTTGAAAAGATCAGCAGGTCTGTCATACTGCCCATGTGCAAGTGTCACGTGCAATGTTTTATACCATACTAGTTCAGTATGTTAATTTATGTATCAACTCCAGAATCCAAAGCCATCTCTCTATATACAAAGTACTTTGCCATTTCAGAACGGGACTTCCGGCATTTAAGAGTTTCTCCTACATAGGAATAGGCTAGAGCAGTTTCCTGAAAACAGTTAACAGCGTATTTATCTAACCTAGCAGTAGTAAACAGTAGCTAAATTGAATATCGCAGAATATTTTAATACACACAGTAATGATTACACGAACCATGGAAAGAAAACCTAAAGAATCACCCTGGCAGACCTCATTGGCTGACCAATTTTAAGCATTAAGAAAAGAGGAAGTTCTAGACAAAGAATTCTGAAGTTCTGAATGACTCTCAGGGTTTCCAAGGGAAACAAGGCTTAGAAAAAAAGGCCTGAAATCATCTGGCAGACCTCGTCCCTGTTTCAATCTACTTTATCACTGCGGTTCTGACGGTGATTAGATAATGAACCACTCAGACACACAATTTACACAGCAGCTAATTTCATCGGCCTGATTTGAGGGTATGGTTTTTAGGGGGCCATCAAAGAAGCAGATGAAGGTGCATTTGTCATATATGAGTGACAACCATTCACAGCATCTGAACAAAATGGTGCTGGCCCTTATTAGAAACACATGCTATTATCACATATTTAAAGTGCAGTTGAAGCCATAATTTCAAATTGCCAACTGGAAACATAAGGTTAAAACAACCAGATATTACTGACGCATGTGTGCTGACTTGATGCCCTTCTGATGGCAATCTGGCAACATAATTCAACTAGGATTGAAATTATCAGATAAGATGCATCACCTAAAAAAAAATCCCACTCCCCCCAAAAATTAATATGTACTTTAAAAATAAAAATATTAACAGTTTAGAAGAGTTTATTACTTCATTCTGGATCAATTTTCAGAGTATTCACATGCCTAGCCTTTAACATTAAAGATATGCCTGAGAAATCAACCATGAAAATAATGTTATTTTAACATTACCAAAATGAAAATCAACTGATTTTTTTACACAGGACAAAAAATACAAGCCATTTCTTGTACTGGAAAAGATAGGAAACAGGGTAAACAACAAACAATTCCTTAACTGATATACAGAAAGTTGTGAGGGTTCTTTGTGTTCATGCACATCTTAAACTTCATCCTCAAACTTACTAAAAACAGTGGGTTTGGCAACAAAGCTTTTAAATCAAAGCACATGGAACACAGGTTTAAAATGCTGTTCATAGTCAAATATCAAAATTATTTTTACATAAACTTATGAAAAGTCTTTCAAATAGTGGTTACCAGCAGTTCCCTCCTCTCTCATTAACTGTTTCTCTCCAAAGATCAGTGACCTCCCTTGGTACAAGGACAATCACCTCAGCAACAGATCCACCTCTGACACTGGCTGTGACAGGAGAACAGGCTGCTCTGTTAAACAGAAACTCTCCACACTAATCTATACCAATGCCAGGCAATCAAGGAAGAGATACCATAGTCCTCATCTTCCATAAATCCCTACTTGCACACCCGACTAAATGAGACATAGGCCGTTCAAATGAACAAACACCAGAAAATAGTTTAACAGGTCTCTTCTAATTTACACAGAAAATATTGAATAGAAAAGGTAGAAGTAGGAAGATGTCACCACACAGATCAACAAAAAGTCTACTTGCCTCAGCTTTCTCAACAGATGAGTAGTATTTATGCAGCTAAAAGTTTATCTTTCTTTCTTGTATGAATAAAAAAGCATCCATTACCATCTAAATAATATATTCTCAAGCTGTTTATATTTTCCTTCTGCATTTGGTGTCCATGGGTTTAAAAAAGAATAAAAAATCCCCACACTCAAGTCAGGAGAAAAGCTGCATGACTATGAAGATCTTCCATTGAGAACAGAAGAATAAAAAGTAAACAGCTTGTTTTGGTCTTAAGGAAGAAGGAAGCTTTTCTGAAAAAGCAAATGTAAAGTGAATTACTAACAACAAAAACCAGCGTATATAATAGCTATATTTTTCCATTTTCTTCAACAACAGTAAAATACTTATCCAGCAATTATCTTCATTTCTTCACATCTTTCCATTCCTTTCCACAAAAAAAAGAAAAAAAAAATCCATTCTTTACTCATCCAAACCCAATTGACTCAGTGTGTTTCCACCCCTATAAAACTGACTATACATTTCACCTTTGCTGTTTTCTCAGTCCACGAAAGGCTTTAATCCATGGACACTTCAATGTTCTGCCAGAGTTTTCTTCAAGTCTCCTTTCATCATGCCTGTGTGAGCAGCCATCCTTCGGTTCATTCAGGCAACATCGATGGCAAGACACTCGTGTCTGGCCAGAGGCAGTTGTTTGCTTGGCTAAAACATCCCTCTTACTGAGCTGATCATTTCCCACTTGAAGCAACAATTTAGCCTTCTCTCCTCCTCACTGGTTTCTTGACTCTTCTCACGGAAAAAATTAACGCTACTTCTATATTCCATTAAAGCCATGGATTTTGAGACTGAATTTTCAATTCTACATTTAAAGGAAAAGTTTCTTTTTCTAACTTGAAAAGAAGAAAACATATCAACAGTTGTGCTGACAAAGATCACGTGTTTCCCTTCTAAACAGATAGGAAATCCATTAAATTAATCATGGCAGGGTTTTTTTTTCCCCTTCTTAAGTTATCAGGAACACTTAGATAAGAGAAATTTAAATCTCTTCCCATTTAGACAGACACAGTCCATAAGAAAGTGGTACCTTTAAGATTTTCTACACACGAAAGACCAAACTGGCATTAATGTCCACATCTTGGTACAAATGAGAGATTCTTCAATGCAACAGGCATTGAGCTTTATCTGTGAATCTCTTATTCAGAGTTTGTCAATGTTGACTTCAGCCACCAACCTAAGCCAGATCATCCTCTGACCAGCAGCCTGGCTAGAGAGGCAATGGGGATACTCAAGAAGAAGGGAAGGAAAACGCAGAGCGACACTACTGTGATGAAAGAGCCTTAGCTATAACTTTGTCTCAATATCCACTTGGGATGTATCTGGAACAATCTATTATGCCAGCTTTCAGCCTGCTTTGCAGTGGTGGTCTGGCAGAAATCACATTGAGCACTGTAGGGAATTCAATTCTGGTCTGCAGAGCTGCATGCAGACATAGCAAGCCAGAACTGGTGGTAACCTTAGGAATTAGGCTCTGGGCGAGAGGTGTGATCTCTTGGAAAAAGTACAACTGTGAGAAATTAGCAGTTAAACTGCTAGAAAAATGTTTTACCCGATATATAAAATTTAAAGTAGTAGGATAAAATGAATTGTAAAACTGAGTCAAGAAAGGGGATATAAGAGAAAATGTGTATATTATTTCCAACTTTCAATGACAAAAATAAGAACTATAATCTTAATCTAGAAATCATACCTGAAATAGATTTGTTAACAGTCTACTGCTTTTTATTACTTTGTCTTCCTGCCTTTACGTGAAATTCCTCTGTCAAGCAAGGCCTGTAACTCTCTTTTACTAAAGAAGATTATATGATAGCCCCACCTTCCCTTCAGCATACACAGCAGCAGAACAGAAAACTGAAATGCTTTATTTTAGAATATAACCAATGAGATACTAAGAATCCTATCACTGTCCAATTAAAGATAGTGCAATATATGTACACTGAACAAGATGCACAAGGTGGACACAGACCATGAACGCTGAGTAGCAGTAGCCTACGTAGTTGATATCGAGCACTATGTACAAAACAGCCTGTTGAAACCAAAAACTGATGAATTGGAAGAAGCAGGGGAGATGGGAAGTATGTCTTGAGATGCAAGATGACAGCAAACAAAAGAGAATTTCGTTTTTCTGAAGGAACAGGTAAGACCATCTTGGGTATCAGGCAAAAAAACCCCAATACCAGTTAGTTTATGGACATCAAAGAAGGAAAATGAAAAACTAACATTGACAAAGAAATCCTCATATTTGCTTGTCTGAAACTGATCTCTCACAGCAACAGAATTAATGAGGAAGAATAACGGGGAGACAGATAAACAGACATCTGGTAGTCTTGTTTTGATCTCAAGCTGATTATACATTGCGAGAAAGCACTTGGTAGAAAAATGAAGGAGCAACGGTTCCCCAAAATTATACTAACAGGGCATCCAGGTGAGGAAGCAAAGGCCTAGAATGGGATAGCTGCAGAATAACAAAGAGGGCAAACATGGTCACCTGTCAGAGGTAAAGCCCATTCTGACATGAGTTGTGTTTAAATTTGGAGAGCCTCAAACACAACGTGTCTGTCTTCTTATTGACATAATGAGGGCTCAACTTCTGTAAATAGGAGGGATTTTTACAAGGTTAGAAATCTGTTCACACAATATCCTCTGCAGCACATTCACACCTGCCAGGCAACCAGCAGCTGAGCTCTGTGGTCTGGCTTTCAAAGTTTTCATTATAAAAATCAATTCTTCAAAGTTGTGCAAAAAAATTGTCTTTAAAAAAGATGTTGTGATATTTTGGAATTTCAACAAATAACTCATATAACTAACCACTTTAGTTATTTAGAAATAATACTAATTAAAAAACATATTTAATATTAACATCTCCAAAACTAGCCACACCACTTGTGTTCTTAAGACAGTATGATCTATGGAGGATGACCTTCCCCAATGAACGTAATGAAAATCCATTGTACTTTCCATGTCTTCATCAAACACGTTTGCTTTTAAAACATAAGAACTTGACATTTCTCAAACATTACCCCAAAACACACTACCTGTGCTCCAAAACGACCCTCTTTCTACTACAGGAAACTATGCATACTACTGTAAGAGGAAAAAAAAGAATCAATCTGCCACATGGGGGAAAAAAACCATACATAGACTTAATCAAGAATCTCCCCAAGGAAGCATCTGTTTGTCCACAACTAAGCTAATCATACAGCAATACAGGAAGGTCAACTGTGAAACCTTGATCAGTAATTTCATCATTAAAAACATTATTATAACTTCTCTAGCTTCTCTCTTGTGTATCCTACCAGAGGTAAAACTATAATTTCATCAGAAGTTTGTCAAAAGGAAGTTGAACAGAAATCACCTTTCTTAAGTATACTAGCCATAGGACTATTTTCAATTAATCTCCTGTAACATGTTGATGGATTTGCACTCTAGCTTTAAAGATACAACCCTGTCACTTCCTTTAATGCAAAAGAACAAAGCTTACAGAGTTAGAAACATCAGGCTCACTGCAATTAAACATCTGCTGTGGTAAATTCACATAACGTTTTAGTGTCATCCAGATACTGCATTGAAACAAGACAAATAACTAGACAGAAAAATAGTAAAGCATAATACAGGAGCAGGATGCATTTTTGCCATCTAACTGCCCCAAAATAATAACTTAACTTGAAATTACTGCAAGTGAGGAGATTGGAAATTATCACTGCCACATCCAGCTCCCTCTTCTGCTGCCAGAAGGTTCCAACTTGAAATATTCTTCAGCTTCAGGGAAGGATTTATCTTCGGCTGAGCATTACATCTGGGCTATTTGGGTCCAAGCATGGCAGCCCCAAAAATACTTTATAAAGTGGCATTAAAAATACAATGCAGCAATAGTTGGTTCTGCATTTTGCTTTCAAATGATGCTACATTTTTTTTAAATGCAGAAAACAGAACAAATGGCTAGAGATGATGTGCAACTTGACTTGTTTTTTCCCTGCAAAAGTGCAGGAACTGTCAATTTGTCAGGTCTTAATGGCAGTCAGGACACACAGTCTAGATCTGTACTTCACTAGCAAAAATAAGAGCACATAAATATGTATACAGGACAGCCGTAACAAATGTCACTTTTAAACGGTATCATCTAATGGCATGCACATTTCTTTCAATTTCTTTCAAAAATCAGCTTCAAAATTCTTTGACAAAATTTACCTCTCAGCCTCCAGAAATTTTTGCATTGCTTATGTTATACCTGTCAAGATCTGATGACTGTATGTTATGTATTCATCTGAACAGAACCACTACACTTAGTTACAGGCTATCATCAACCAATTCATTCTCTTGCTAAAATCAAGTCATCCAATTACTCCTTGACTAATCAAGGCTGTTTTGGCTTTTTCTTTTTTCAAAAGGTACTCAACAGCATAAACAGTTCACTTACAAGAAATGGAAAGGGGCTAATCAGCAGAATTATTGTTTTGCTGCCACAATTTGCAGTATTTAAATGTAGCTGCTGATTGGACTGAAAGTTTTATGATATAGCATATAAAACTAGTTTGACACAAAAACGAAGAAGCTGCCTATAGCCTAAACCTTACTGTTCCTAGCTGCTCCAAGCTGCCACTGAGATGCTAAAATTCAAATCAAAATACTACTTCTAAACTTATCTTATTCTGCTCCTAATTGCAATTATGGAAATCAATTAATAGCTTCAAAACTAATTTATATTTGATATACCAGTCGCTTCATTTCTTTAATTATCCTTACCCTTAAAGTAAAATGTAACCAAATATTTGGCTAAGACTAAGCTTCACATAACAGCATTTTGGCATCTTGCATTCATTTACAAAAGGTAAGCAAATGGATTGGTATATGTTATGCTGCAATTAAGAGGAATATTTGCAATCTGATCAGAATCTGAACTGCATCACAAGCTGAAACTCCCACTGGTATTTAGGGTAGCGACCAGCATTTTTTGTCAATAAACTACCAGGGAATGTTTAGTAACACCAAAAACCAGATCTAGAGAATAATTGATACTTGCACTTCCTCTCCCACACACATTCAAAGACTGTTATAAAAAAGAGCTGCTCAGCATAGACTGATGTGGCACGTCATGATACACATACACACCCTGTTATAAGCCCTGAAATAAATGAGCAATAATATCTATCTGGCCACTTAAAAGTAGGAATGGGGGAGAGAATGAAAAGACCTAAAATACAGTAACTTGGGCAGGAAGTTAGCAGTAGGGTATTTCTTTCAGTTATGAATAAACAAGACTAGAAGTGTCAAAACCCCATTAAATTATAAATAATATCTATATTTAGACTAGTTCGACATGCTATCATCAGTATTCTGAAGATTTAAACAGTAAAAGATACCGCTATTCCTGAGTGAGGAACAGGTATATTTAACATTACAGAATGTACTAAACTTTGATGACAGTACATTTTACTATGCATATTTATGATTAGAAGGACAAAATAATACCATCAGAGTCAACATTTTACAGCTCCTTAAATGAAGAACATGTTAACAAAGAATCAACAAATAAAGTAGGTTTAGCATGTTTTCCCTTGCAAGCTAATTTCAAGTGAAATTAATCACCTGTAATACAAACCTAATATTCGTTAAGCAGAGTAATTTTCAGTTGAAGAAGGTGCACCTGCCTACATCTTCAACATAAGCAAAATCAAGTATAAAAAACATTAAATAAAATGCTGTAGTAAACCTTGACTTCTGAAGAAAGAATTTTTTCAGACATCTTTTGTGGCTTTGTTTTGTGCTACAGCCCCTTAAGTTTTGTCTTCATAAAGCCCTAACTAGTTGTAATCACTCGCAGTCTAATTGTGGACATTTATCTGCTTTTCTTATGCATAGAACATAGCTATTAAAGCTGAATGGTGATGGTGTGAAGTATAGGTTAAATTGGGTGAAATTAAAGCAAATTACTCTGGGATGTGGAACTCTGAAAATAGAAACCGCCAATGATTTGCAACCCTCTTGATGATCAGCTTCACAGAACCCTAAATGACAAGAAAACTTACATATTTTAAAGTTAACTAGATTTTTAAAAAATAATATGTATAAATGTATTTTAAATTCAAGCAGTCAGTGCGGCAATAATTATTTTGTTTTACCTGCATCATAAAAAATAAAAAAAGGTTTTAATTTCCATTTAAAACACTTGTTTTTATTCTCAAGTTTAGCTGATTTTAGCAACAAAAAACCAGTTCAGAATATTAGTTGCAGCATTAATGACTTTAAACTCAACATTACAGTTTATGTGTACCATATGGCTATACAGACACAGGATGGTAAAAGCAGCTGCTTTGGGGTCTCTTGACTGGTGCAGTATTAGGACTCAATTCATTACTTACCTATATAAAAGTCAAGCAGCTACATTTACCCTGCTGAGCCCTAATACCACACCAGTCAGGACAGAGCAAATCAAGCACCACTCCCCAAAAGTCTGAAATAGCAGCTGAATCGCAGCCCTTTCAATATCATCTCTATTGGGAGAATTTGACAAAAAAGGCCACGTCTATTTCTGCACCAGCAGACACACAATGAGAGCGTGGAGCAGCAATACAGGATTCTGAACGACTGTAGTATCAACTTCTTAAGCACACAAAGAATTTACATTTGCATAAAAGTACTCATCAAGCGAGTATTGCGCAAGGTCAGAGATGAGGATTATAACCTCAGGGAAACACTGAGGCAAAGCAATTCACTTCAGGACATGAGAGTCAGTAGAAGAAACCACAATCCTGCTCCTGATGGAAGCAGTTTTATCAGAGAAAAGTTGTTACCAAGACAGTCACTCCAATGAGTTTATCTGTAAAATCCTACTCCAGAGCTCTTCCTCTTGAGTGTGTCTGACAAATATTAGTGATTTATCTCAGATGTAAAATGTGTTTACTTGCCTTTGCTCTTTCATCCTGGCACCACTGGGATGTAGTCAACACTCCACAGGCAAAACCTTCTACCTGCTGAGAATTGCTATCAAGTTGGTCATACTGGGCATAAGACATTATTCGACAGCTGAAGGAATAAATCTTTGAGCCCTTCACGCCTCTGTTTGCCAAGGGCTTGCTCTGACTGCCATTGATCGTGTACTTTAAATACTATCGCTGCACTGCCCACCAAATGGTGTTTGGGAAACACTCCTTAATTTCCCTTCTTGCAACACCCGTTGCCCAGGTAATTTGCACAGATTCACTATCAGAAGACATTAGGAAGGCAGCACTCAACGTAAAACTTTTTGAGATGGCTGGCATACCACATAAATCATTCAAAGTAAGAATTCCCTAGGAAAAACTAGTCTCTCTGAATTTTTACAAACTACAACTGTGTTAGTTGGAAGAAGGGGCAAATTTAGAACCTAGCCTGGTCAAAAGCCAGAAGGGCTGAAGAATGCAAATGTTTGCTTTAGAGACAAGTGCTCTTGTCACCCTGAGCTCAGTCACGTGCTATTTTATGTTACTTTCTGTTCTAATGACTGAAAAACTTCCTTTGTGAGTTTAAGTCATGAAAAGAGAAGCAAACAGGAACAAGGGGGATTCTCCACAGAACCACTCTCCCTGGAGAGTGCTCTGCAGCAGCACTGCCTGCATAAAGGATACAGCACGCAGGAAGATCTGGTCACAAACATCAGTGGATAACTTTTAACATGTCTCTGTGTACCATATATCCTGACAATTTTCCTACTCAAAAGTAGACTGAAACTCATGTATTGGCAATGTGATGGCATCTACACTTTAGAAAAACATGGTTCCTAAGCAGAAACCGTTTGGAATGTAGAAATATGCCTATATGTATAACTAAGCATTCACACTACTTCCAGAAGTACCCCATCTCTGTGCTGCATTTTACCCCTTCTTTCTGAAGGTCAGGCACCCTGGTCTTCTCTTTAGGAATACTCAGTGCCTAGCTCTATGGTGTCAGTCTTACCTAGAATCTCTGAGGATTGCCATAACAAAATATAATTGCTAGCAATAACTATGTTTTTAAGACAATATATCTACAGAGATCATGAATAGCAACTAGCAGCCATCAGCAGAAACCCTTAGGGCAGTTCTACCTGGCCTTGAATGACCATATATATAGGAAACATTTTAATTATTCATGGACTATTTATCTGGGTCACAGATTGATTATGTCAAAGATGCAGAAACAAAAAAAAACCCCAACACTTGAGCCTTGAAGTTTTTATTTTCTGGAATAGCATTACTTAGTGGTTACCATGACTGTACTCCTACTCCGGATTCCTGATGCTGCAGCAAAGTCCAAGCCATTAAACTCTGCTGAGCCCACTCTGATTCCTGTGCAGAGACAGCTCAGCTCCCTGTTCCACAGTTTTCAACAGCTTGGAGGGTTATTAGTCTTTGCAAAATAATGAACCAAGAAAGAGCAATTCAGTTCAGCGCAGAATGCAGAACAACCCTCCTGAAACCCACAACAGAGTATAAAATTATTTCGATACAGCAACTTCTCTTCAAAAGCATTTTAAGCAATAACTTAAGCTATATAAATACCTAGAAAAAAGCTCAGTAATGACAAGTTTCCATCTACAAGAAGTTAGTTATTCAAGCAGTTCCCTAATATTCCAAAACTTAAAATGACATTTTTGTTATGATGAAACGACAGCCCTACAAATCTGTCAAAACTTCTTGCAGTGCCTCACAAAAATGCTATAGAAAATGGATTATAGAATTTGACGGAGTAGGGGAAAAAAGCACTATGTTTACGGATCAGTCATTGTTTACCAAAAGAGAGAGTATTTAGAAGAAGGGTATTTGTAAGGACTTGTAAACTCAGTCCATCGTATGTTACCAAAGAACCTCATTCTCCACTAGCTGAATGCTTCCCTTAGAGGATCTATTTCATTGCACAATGGAGGTGTGGAGGAGTAAACATACTTAAGGGAAGACCAGCCAATGTATAACAAAAATGAGAGTTGATAAAGACTCAAATCAGCAAATATTGTTTTATCGGTGTCATTAGGCATGCATATGCCTTATGTAAGTATGTAATGAAGTGCAGTGTTGCCAAGTAAATAAAATAACTTTAAAAACAAAAGCAAAATGCCTCTAAATAATTTTACCTTATAAAAATGTGCCTCATCACAAAGCCTTCCCTCTGGACATTCTGGCCAACATTCATAATGTAAAATAAACTTAATGCAAAAGAAGTAATACAATTAATTCAGATTTATCCTCTGCAAATCAATTCCAATTTAATAAGAGTGCTGTCTGTAGGTTTCTATTAATAAAAATCCTATTAACAATAATTTTAAAAATACATAGTAGCTGGTTAAGAGATTATTCTTCTTCACATGCCATGTTTACCTTTCAACAAATTAAAGGTGATGTCACAGTTGTCAGGACCTCACATAACAGTACAGGCTTGGAATTACAAGAAACATCAAATAGTCTTTTCAGAACAGAATTTGAAATACTGAAAACGGAAGGTAATATATAATTTGCATCTTATCTGAGATGCTAAACTCCATAAACAGGGTTTGCAACATTTCCTGTTCCATGTTCAAATCTTAATGTAACAGTTAACCACATAAAACTCAATACTAATATTTTACTTTGAATGTTAAGTCTCTTCTTTATAATGATCAAAACAACGTCCCAACAAAAAACTAAGAAATTGCTTGCTATAGATTGGCTGGCCTGTTATATGGGAAGTAAAGAACTTATTTTGTACATTATTTCAGTAAAATAATCCCTAGTCTGCAGGCATTTGCTTTTCTTTCTAGCAAGATTTTACTTAAATGGCAACTATATTGTGGAACATGTCAATTGTGTTCTGTAACTATCTGGCACCACCTAGTAGCCATTGGTGTCTTCTTTACTAAAACCCATTAAGAGATTGTGTTAAAGAACTGTGAAAGGGTGATACTGAACAGATATGCAAGGAATAGTAACACAGACTTCCTTACTTGAACATCATATGGTCAAGAAAGTGTTTTACGTTGAATTAGGTACAGGCAGATATAGCCACTAACTGCGTGTTCACTGTGCAAATGACTTCTGCCTTCCTTGAAAAAGCACATTAAATACTCATGTGCATTGGAGTTTCCAAGGAATTTAAGAATCTGCTGACAAATTTTAGTAACAGTTGACAAAATGCATTGATCGATGCATGTATGTAAACATTGGCCGGTTATTCCCTTTTCCTATCCCCAAAACATACAAACCAGAAAATAAGAAAGAAAACATATGCTTTGATTAACTTGAATCCTGGATATACAGGGTGTTTTTTTGACAAGTGCCAAAGCAGAGTGCCTTGTAGGCCCTAATATTGTGGGGGAGTGGAGGGGGGCAATATGAACATACGAAGGCTACTTTATTACGTTCCCAAGCTGTGACTGGCTAGAAATCTTTATTTCCAACTGTATTACTCCTTTAGCCTGCAAGTAAATACAAATATGCAGCCCTGCTGTTCTGCTCCTTGCAAAATAAATATATAAACATGATACTTTTGCTACATCTAACCACAGCTTTTTAATCTGAAACAGTTCTTCTTCTTTTACTTTAGATGTCAAATCCATCACAGAAGAGAATTTTGTTTTTAAAAGACCTCCTCAATGAAGCAGCTCGTTTCACTGCCATTTAGCTCACTATATTTTTACAAGCACCAGGCTGAGCAAACTATGATTGAGAGAAGCCATCTTATGCACATTGCTGTTGTCCCACATCATTCAGAACAAACCTTTTTAGATCGTTAACTACCACAGGAGTGCTGATTACACAGGCACCAGCAATTTCCTAACCAATGACCACCTGAACAATGATGTGTTCAGCTTCTCAGACCCTGAAGCCTTTCAGAGGTGAATCATTTCACAGTTTGGAACTAGATCTCCATAGCAACTTCCCTTTGAGGGTTTTAGAATCACCATCCCGTAATTCTATGATCATCAAGCTCAACCATTCCCAATGGTTCTTTTCACAGCAGATGGAAAAGGAAGCCTTGAAATTTTACAGTCTATTTCAAGCAATTCATCTGGCAGCCTATTAGAATTCAAAATATTTCGACCTTCAATCACAAAGCATGTTATCTGAAGCTGTGGTGATCTCAAGTCAAGACAAGCAGACGTTTTAGTCTAATCATCCATGATGAGAAGAGACTGACAAAAACTCTTAATTCAACCACCATCAAAATGCTTATTTTAACTGCATGAAAGTCTTTCAACAGGCAATGAAAACACACCATGTACCATTTTATCACAACCTTCCATTCAAGGGAAATACGAATTCTGAATATTGGCATGGATCTTTGCACTCCCCGACTGCTTTTGAACAAATATCTCCTCCTTGAAAGTCAGTATAAATCCAAATCTACCACATTATTTCCAACAGCTGTCAAGAAAAATGACAGAAGCAAACTGCAATTAAACTTCTCACGATTGAGTACAATAATGCTGCAAATGAGTTACTTATTGATAGATCCAGTTTGTTATAGACATCTTCTAAGAAATCCAAATCACTTACTACTCAGAAAATAAACACCAATTTATATTATGAAAACACAGCATTGGCTAAAATCTTGAAGCAAAGCTCAGTTTCATGATAATCATAATCAGAGGAGTATTTAAGGTTGGGGATTTTTTTTCCCTTTTCTGTTCCCAATTCCCAACTCAAATCCCTCTGTTTGGAGTTAAAGAAACATTTCCCTTCTCTTAAATGTTTCAGTCAACCACCGAAATAATCCCACATTAGGGGCATAAAAGCTTTAAATTTGAAAATATTTTCACCTAAAAACCCAGGCTGATTCATTCATATTTATCAGCCTTAAATGCAAGTTAAATCCAAATGTTTTAAAATCTCACCTATACACTGCTACACACTACTGTGCTATTAATATAGTTATCTGGTGACTAAAGAACCCAGAACACTTCAAACTTTCCATACAAAAATGCCACTAATAGATTTTTACAGAATCAGCTGTAAGTTTACTTTAAAAAAAAAATTAGAAGAATTACATTTAGTGACTTGGCAGTGAGATGCTGATACTTACAACAACTGCTGTAAAATGCACCAAACTTAAAAGGAACAACAGAAGGCCCCCCCCTGTACCCAAGCCCCAGAATCCACTCTGAAGAGTGAAATAAGGGTTTAACATATCTGTTATATTTTATAACATTTGCAGAGGAAGGAACACTTAATTGTTTTACTTTGTTAGAATGAGAAAAAAAAAAAAGCATCTTCAATGTCCCTAAGTAGTTACTTAACTGCAAGAGTGGCCACAATTGGGACTCTCTCTACAGCACTTCAAATGCCACATTTTATTAGCCTACAGGGAAAAAGCAACCAACTTCCCCAGCTGACCTTATTCTCCTAGGTATCGGCACTGTTGAGCCATACTTTTACTCTACTTCAAAGAAAAACTCTTTAAAAATTAGAAACTTCTTAAAATAGCTCATAAAACTAAAAGATCTTGAATATAATGATTGATTGAGTGGCAATTTACTGAGAGTTAATATTTGGGTGAAGTAATTTCAAAAAAATATCTGTAAAAGAAATTATGAAAATCTTCGGGGGGATAAACTGGCACAATACAAGATTTATCTTCATATATTTTGCACCATTTGCAATGCTAGCTCGTGATCAGAGCTATACAGCTGCTTACACCGTACTTCTTGAAGATCTGAGGGGACATATGTGAACATAACCACAAAATTTAACTAAGGATGAAGCTAGAATTTAAGATATAGTAAAGCAAATGAAAAAGTTTTGCATCAACTGAAAATGCAAACTGTTTATTTCTATGTACGATTGACTGAAATAAATATGGACTTCATTCTAGCAATCTGAGAAAGAAATACCATGGGAAAAACTCCTCAAGTATGTAAAGTACCATCTCCTGCAAAGACCAGAGATCATGGCAATTATACATGAACAATATTAAAATTCTTCGTGGTTTCCAGTGCTAGATCAGTTACTATTGCAAACATCTTTTGAAAGAGACAAAGAAGTTACAGGATACATTTTACAATACTCAACATTTTTGCTCAAGAAAATTTTCAACCTTTTTTATTTTAATATGGAAGGCAATCAAATATCTTTATTATCAGATGTTTCAAGTTATCTATAAAGATAGCTTACTTCTTTTTGTCTGTTTACCAAGCATAACCACTATGTACAACCTTTCATTTAGTGTTTGTTCTAGCTGAAATTGAATATAAAACTGCACTTAAGCACCAAGTTATTGAAACATCCTGCTAATTAAAAAATACAACTCTCTCAGCAGCAAAACTTAAATGCGCAGACAGAACTACATACATGTAATTTGGCAATGTAGCTATTGCTAAATGTAATTTGAACAGGAGTATTTTCAAAAAAATTCTTTAGTAACAGTAAATTATAAGTATCTTGCATTGCACAATTAGACTGTCAGCAAAGGATACCTATTAGTAACACATATGCAAATCATCCTAGAGTTACATCTTTATAGTCTAGTCTATGATTACTGTACAGTTATGTTTTAAAGTATTTTCATGGTATTTTACCAGATATTTCTCATAAATAGTAATTTCAAAATCTAGAAGGCAATTCTTAAAATTGTCTTCATATACTAAGAATTACTGCACTTTCAGCTTTTCTTCCTCCCAATATTCCCACCACCATATCTGAAAAACCTCATCTTAAACACAGTAGTTATATATTAGCTCACTGTTTAACAATCTAGAATAACCTTAAGTTTATTTCATAACATATAATCAAGCAACATACGGTAATTAAAGCACACTGAAAACAGCAGTTACTAGCTAATTAACATTACAGAAACACTTTTCTTAATGCCAGAAAAAGACAAAGATGTTATAAAGTACCATAGCATGAGAAAGAGTTTGTTATAAAGCTTTTAGTTAAAAACATTAAAAACTTCAACTTAGGAATTTGAAGTTAAATTACATTTAATTCATGAATTTAAAATGTCAGTGCAGATTACGTATGGTTAGGTAAGCAATTTAGGGACTACCCTTGCACCACATGGTTCATGTAAGGTAAGGACCATTCACACAAACTGTTGCATCCCTCAGGACAGCTCACCATCCACAAACATGACTAACCTCTACATTATCCTAATTGATGCAGAGTTGAAGAATTAATATGGTTTCACTATTTTCATGGCAGAAGGATGTATTTTGGCATCACCACAGCACCTGAACAGCAGCTAGGGACAAGCAGCAAAGACTGATTCAGGCTGTGACAATGGTACAGCCCCTGGGCTGGAGTTAGGGAACAACTGCCAAAACAGCCCCAGTGTTCTTCTAAGCACACTGGCTTGAAACACCAGTACAGCAGCTGACTTTGTTAGACAGACATTTTCTGTTTTGCAATTACATTACCACTTTAAAACAGTGACAATATTTTACCTCTATGTGCTGTTTTTAAACCCACCTTCTATCACATTGTATTTTGTATTTCGTATCTGTCTGTATTAAGAGTAACACCTAAAAATGCTTGCTAGGTAAAACTGTGTGCACACACAGCTCTAGCAAGTAGTCTCTTTGGAGATCAACACTTTCATATGAAAATACACTCTGATTTCTTTTCCCCCACTATCTGTATCACACCATTATTTACCAGCTTTTATATATTCTAATCTATTATCTATTTTTATTTCTTAACATAATTTTTCAACTTGAGGAATTATTTTGTGCCACTTGCCTTCTTTTCTAAGCTTTCCAGACACAATGCATATGAAGGTGTATTGTCTTTCCCCACAGTTTCACAATTACTAGATGGGCAAACACAAGGATTACAACTACAAAGTAGTTGTTGGTTAGTACTAACCAAGACCAGGCCTTCCATAAAGTTTGGCACACAACCACAGCTAATTCTGTGCCCACATACAGGCACGGGACAGTGCACAAGCAAAAATGTGGCCAACTCCAAAGGGACAGCAGACTGCCTGTCTCAGCAGTACTGCCTCGGTTTCTTGGTCATTATAAGCTGGCAATTGTATATACACCTCTGCAGGTTTTCTTAAACCTTGAAATCCAACAGATGTGCTTATATAAAGGTACACTCAAAGTCTCAAAATCCTCTACGTATGAATGTCAGTATAAACATTTGCATCATATAGTAAAGAAGTCAAGAGGGCCACCAGAAACTTCCTTTTAGCATTTATCTTAAAACATTTCCTCTCTGATAAAACCCCCCCATATTTTAAATTCAAATATTCCAGAAAAAAAAAAAACCCTAATGCTATTATCCTTCACTTGACCCCTGCCTTTTTAAATATCACTGCTACCATAACTTCTTTAATAGGTTGTGATACAAACCCTCAAATTCATGGGCAGTGAAATACTTTGAGGAAACATTGAAATAGACAATGCTGATAGTTAATTCCAGCACAAAACATCACTTGTTCAAGGTTTGGTTTGACACTGGTCTTATTTTCCTGATAAAATAAACCAAAAAATCATTCTTAGACAGAATGAAGATTCTCTCCATCTCAAAACACTCAAAGAAACTCTTCAAAAGAAAAGGACCATACTGGCCATCACGCTTCTGGCAATTTTTGAAGTCTCTGAAGCAAGTCATTGTCCATCCGCACTTAAATCTATAAAAAAAACTTTCATCCAATTATTGTAGCAAGGTTCCTTGTAATTTTTCCCCAAAAGCTATCATGTAGCATTTGTCTTGGACCTTATCTATCCTAAAGAGGCTATAATTTTTATTTTAAAAAATAGAATGATTTTAGAATTCCTAAAACTAGTAGACTCTCAGAAGATGCTGAGCCACAATACTTAAACTTTTTCACAATACATGGAAGATGTAACCCCCCAATTTCAAAGGACATGAGAAAGGTATATGCATTATTTAAGCATTTACACAGATGCCTTTATCACTGCTGCTGCAGACGCTCCCCAGACCAGTAAGTCAAGCACCACTATCCCCTCATGCAGTTTCTCTCAATTTACAGCCTGCTCACCATTTGCCCAGAGGACAGAGCTGACAGGAGCAAGCAGAGGCCAGAAGAACTGTTCTAGCAGACTTCACACCACCTGCTAGTTCAAGGAGGAGAATCGGACAGAAAAGAAGATCCCTTAAGGGTTACATCCTATTTTTCAATAACCTTATGATTCCAAACGAGTTTAACTTTGTTATAAAAATACCGCTGGTTTAATTTTTCCCTTTTTGTAACAACCCTAATAAAGAATACTGTATGTACTTTTTACATAATGGAATGTTCTAACCTAAATTGGATCAGGGATTAAAGTAAAAAAACCAATGTAATGCAGAATGAAAATGTTACTTTTTCCTCTTCATTTGGCAGGAAAATTCTAATGTTCAGAACTTTTGAAAATATCACACTTAATCTTCAAAAAGTTTAAAAGAAACACATTACAAACCAACAAGAGACTTTTCTGCTATTAATAAAAAAAATAGGGAAAGAAGTTTAAAGAAAGCATAGCTGCTGCAAAGGTATTTTGAAAACAGGCTGCATTTTACTTTCAGCTAGTCAATATTAACTGAATGCTTATTTTTAAAACAATTTGTGTCTATAAAAATTTTCTGAAATGTTATTATATGCTACTGCAGAAGAAAGAAAATTCCAAAAGCTACAAAGCTGTTAAGTTTCTGTTCTGACATTTATTTAATAGTACATACACATATAAAATCTTTTTCTTTAAATAAATTGGTAGGCAGTATGGCTAAGAAAAAACATGGTAAGTGAACAGAAGATGGATTACCCTTGACTAGGCTTTTCATTTTGGTGAAAAATCAGAACTCTGATCACAAGCAAATTTTTCTCTGTGGTTTACTGATTACTAACATTAGAAATGTTCTCCAAGTCATTTAAATCATCTGTTTCTTTCCAACGTGCTTTCAGTTACTTGTTTTCAATTTTCAACACAACATTGCTGATAATATTACAACACCTCTTCCTCCTAAGAGAGGCAGTTAGCCCCTGTCTGCATTCCCCAGGAACGCAGCTGCTCTCGGATGCAGCTCCATCTGCCCTTCTGCCCCACACTGTCAGCCCAAAGCCCAACTTACCCATCCACGCACTCCACCAAGATACTAGAACTGGAGGCACGTAATACATATGAGACTGACTTATGTATTCAAACTGCACCATACAAGTAGTATTTTCCCTTACCAAAGATTTCCAAAAGGCTCTTTCTTCTCAAACGTGCTAAGTATTTCATCCTAGTTGTGTGGAAGCATTTCCAGGCAGTGCTCCTGTAATGCACAATTACTGCACTTCCACATAATAATGCATGTTCTACAACAAAGAACAGTTATTCGTTCTCCACGGTAAAGTCTAAAACACAGAAAAAACCCCAACTTCGCAGTGATATTATGGGAGAGATTTGAAATTGCTTTGCACTAATTTATCAAATTCTACCAAATTTAACGTTTCAATTTAGAACAATTTTCCTATAGCTGCAGTAGTCCTAAAGATATATTTGCAGTCAAGAAGCTTTTAGTTCTCTGAGACTGCCAACAAACTAATGTTTCTCATATTTTTGCTGCTCTAGTACAGTAAAGTCACAACATTTACAAATGTTAACCAACATCATCCTGCTGTTACACAGCAAGAAAACAAAAAGCAGGAAGGCAAAAGACCTCAAATCAGCAAGCCGTGTGCAGGGGAACTCTGAAAAAAAAAAATCCATAAACAGAAAGAGATAAGAGAATAGCGTAACTTGAGGTTTTTACCTGACAAAAGCAGCATTTCTCTCCAGCAGGGAGAGAATCTTGATGCTTACGGCAACCAGATGAAGTGACAAGAAGAAGTAAGGACTCCTTGTGTCTGCAACACACAAGGTGAGAATGACGGTGTTCTGAACCAACCTGTCTGTACACGGGCATCCTGAGGGCACCCTCCAGGCAGGCAATGCCTGCCAACTTCGTGGGCTTCCCAGCATCACCCTTCCTGAGAATCCCATGTTCCCTCTCCCAAATATGGCCCCATGTGTTCCTGACACATAAGAACAGAGCTGAATCCGAGGATGCTGCCCAGCCTGCACCGCGAGGACCAAGCCCAGGGCACACAGGAAGAGGCCTGCAGCCATCAGCTAAACCCCCGTGCTCAGGGGATACAGGCACACCCATGCGGCATCAGAGCGGGAACCACACTGTCCATATCCACACCCACCAGGATACACTGTTCTCCTGGACTGACTTGGTTCTCTTAATTCACTGAACAGCAAACTGCACATTCCCACTTACATCAAGACTAGGAAGAGCTGTGAAATACTTGTCCAAAACAGTGGCTAATTAGAAAAATCAAGATTATGATGCATTTACCTTTTGAAGTGTCTAGAACATATTATCCAAAACAGTGCTCAAATGAGGTAGTCAAAATATCTTAGCATGGCAACATTACACTGACCATATGGAAGGAAAATGAAAACCCAGTAACATCTAACACTTTTTAAAAAATATAGGGCTTTGTTAAAAACAAATTACTAAATAATTCTGAATGCTTTTATCTTCTCTTAGTAACTGAAACCCTGCTGAGGTTTAGTGAGCAAGACAACTGAAGAGCAGCCAATTCAACCGGTAGTACCCTTGCTCTGCTAGGCCTATTCACTCCCCAGTTCCAACAATGGCTAAAGCAAGTCCAACAATGACACTGCAACACTTCTCCATAAGGAAAATATATACACACAATGAGCCCCCCCAATTATCTACTCATAGAGTGCAACTGCATCATTAATATTCGAAACGACTCACAGTGAACAAATACAGAGAGGGGGGAAAAATTAATCTTAAACAAGCATACCAGTATTGTTATTTTATTTCAGTGTGGGACAAATCAACTACAAGGAAACATTCTTGCCTCTCCTCACAAGAAGAATATGAATTTGTAAATAATCAATTAACTCATACACTAAAATACTCGTTCTATGTGGCACAGTTGCCTTAATGTCAGTCTACAAATATAATCAATATAGAAGAGGGGAAGGTGTTTATCTTTGGTTTTTATAAATATATACTGATTAGTTAAGGTTCAGACCAAGCCATCTTTATTCACACTGAGCAGAACTTGACTGCAAGTCATGGAATTTGAATCACAGTATGAGTAAATAGAAGAATTGCACCCATGAAAAGAATATAGAAGTACTTTAAAAGGTCACTTTTGTTCTCTCTCCCTACTTGCTTACATACACATTCTATGAAAAATTACAACAGGAAAATGTGTGAAAGGAATTACTAATTAACCAGTTAGCAGCTTAGAATGATATTGGAATAATAAAATGAAAGTATCTTAATAAAGTGAATGTTGTTAATGGTTTATCAGTTTAAACACAATCCTATCCTTATCAAAGTCACTGTATGGGAAGAGACTATATGAGAGCAGCATTTTTTCATACTGTTTTGCATGGTCTTTATCTTGCCTTTATATCCTTTACATATCCCATCCCTATAGGATTATTGTTGGAATAGTGCTATAGTCATTATTTGACTGTAAGCTACTTTAAACTTTATTTTAATCTAAATCTCTAACTTGTATTTTTCCTCAGAAGGGCAAGTTACTAGATCAATGTGAAAGAATAGGAGAGTTGAATTTATATGCTCCTGTCTCATTTCTTCTGGCCCATGGAGGAGGGGTGACTGCTGAAGGGAGCCTTTAATGCTCCAGTACTGGTATTTTATCACAGTAGATTCAGTAGAGTCAGTAACTCCTGCACACTAATTAATATGGAATTACACAGTTGTGATGTATTCCTTCAAAAAATAGAGCAATTGAATATAAAAATCAGCAATAAGGTAGCTTAGTTATACTCTTAATTTCTGCAAATGGGAACTATGCCTCGCCTAACTTTATATGGAAGTTTAGAAGGGATACTATGCCTTTCCTAAGGTTACAGGGAACAAGACAGGCCTATTGCACACTCAGCCAACATACAAAAAAATATACTAATTTTACTCCCTTGGTTGAATTTTCCACAAAAATTACCCTTTCTCCAACACTACGGAATTCAAGAAGGGGACAACAGATTTTCCATGAATTTCTACAGCAGTGAATATCTGTTTTAACACAAGGAGAACAACTTAATATTAAGAAATCGTAACCAAGTCACATGTAAATTCTTCCCACTTTGAAATGGAAAGACATGTAAATAGAAGAAAAATACAGCAATAACAGAGGAACAGAACATCACAGACTAGGTATTTCCAACAGAGAAAGTCATTCAGTAGCTATCTGTACAGTCATTAGTACAGTTGGGTCAGAATCAGAAAAATGTGGTTTGCTTGTGGGTTTTATTTTAAACCATGCAAACAAAAACTATTCTGTTCATGTCAAAACGTGTTCCTATGGAACAAAACATCTCCTGCAGTTGAGATCACTTCACTGCAAGGCTTTTTTCTCTGTTGCAATATCATCATGTGCCATTAATTTGCTAGTTGGAAAAAAAAAAACCAAACCAAAACCCTGAAGCCTAACATGTATTTTTATCTACTTGTTAAAAAAAGTACGAGAAAAGCCTTCCATAATGGAGAAGGGAGGAGGAATGGAGGGGGTGGGAGACAAGAACAGGACACAAAAAAACACCTTTCCCAAAGATTGTTCTAGGCAAAAGGGACATGTCATGTTAAACAGTAGTCAATAGCTGTATACAACCAGTAAACAAATTCAGCTCTATGGAAAAAGAACTACATCACCATTTAGTGGTTGCAATTTAGATTATTCTAGCGTGTAATACTTTAATTGTATAAAACAAAGCTGATGTCACAAACACAAAAGAACTTCTTGCAAAGCAAGCACCACAAGTAATTTTTATGCTGCCACTGATGGCTGACAAGTGATGAGCACTTTGTTCAAATTCATATACTTATGCATCTAAGGCAACAGGTGGCTTATAAAAAGAAAACACCAAGAGCTTTTTAACTCTTCATTATCAAAATTTTTATAATATGTTTTATCGTAATGACTAAACAATCTCTGCAAATAAAAGCTCAACATACTAACTACAAAGATGAACTGTGGCTCAGGGAAAATTATCCATTATTTCGCTAAAAGCAGAAACTGAGGTAAAGTTCTGGATCCCACTGACTTGAGCTCTGCCTACACTCACCATGTTTTGTAAAAGCACAAAGCACCCAATATTTGAACAGTACCTTGTGATATATAAATTACATCCGTTTAAGACAAGAAATTTTGTATTTTCTTGCTGTCTTTTCCATATGCATCTCAAACAACAGCTGAATATTGTAGCACCGTTGGAAGGAAATTTCTGTTTTCAAGTCTTGAAACCAAAAGTGATGTGTTTCAGTTGTTGCTTAAAGTAGTTTTGAGCCAAGAGTGGCATTACAGAAACAACAGGGTTTTTTTCTAAATACTGCACAGTCCAGTGAACAGTTTTGTTTTCTTTAAGCACATAATTTTTTTAAAAAAATAATTAAAACATTACACGACACAGAACACAGGAAAACACTTCACATTTTCATTTAAGTGCAAAAGACTTTCAACCAAAATAAAAGTGATCATAAACACACAGATAATTCAGATTAAAAATGTAAAACTAAAATAAAATAACCTAGAGCGGTATTGACTCATTTTGTTACATTTTTTAAAAATTGGAATGTAACTTGAGAAGATAAAAATGCAATAAGTATACTGAAACAATCTTTATATTCTGCCTTGTAATTAAACTATGAAATAATCATCTGCTTACGATGAAAACATTTTATTGTTTGCTGGTTTGGATAGACTAAACTCACATACCACATATTAGACTTCTTCCTCTGCATGGCAATTTTACCATGCCATTCCTAACAATTAAAAAGTTTGACACATTGATATTTCTCATCTTGTACACTACACACACATGTATATGCTCACACACAAAAACTTCTATGGTGATATTCACTGGATTAATTTTTCTGCTTTATGACACTTCAGAGAATGCAATTGAGAGCCTTAAACTGCCCAAATTTCAGATTCCCTCTGCTTCTTTCTGTATTTTTCTCTGAAAGCACAATCCCTCTCAGGTAACCTACATTCCTATACTTCTACATTTCTCCCGTTTTGCAATTCTTTCACACACTCAACTTCTCATTCCTACTGCTATTTAGTTTTGAGACATCAATTTTCACATCACATTACCAAAGTTGGGTGCATAAAAACATTCAACAAGTGTCAAGGAACTGTTATCTCAGTAACAGCTATCTAGGTAAGTACTGAAATGCAAACCTATGTTCAAAAATATATTAGAAGTTTAACTAGTGAAGTGAGTTTGAGGTATAGAATCTTCTGCCATCATCCTTATTGGGAGAAAAACCTGATGATGGTGGGGGGAAATGAAGAAGCTAGAGAGGAGGAAGGGATGTTCCTTGATTTTGTAAAATCTTTTAAACTAACTTTAATAGAAATTTACTATGTAATACTTGAATTTTCCAAAATTTAATTACATATCCATAGATGAACACTGAGGTTTTGAAGAATCTTCTTGCTATTTTATCAACAAGAGATGAAGCTTCACTTTAACTGCAAAACCCAAAAAAAGAACCAAAAGCAGTTTTTCTGAAGTATTTCACAAGAAGACATAAATGATTGGGTTGATAACTCATGTGTCTAAAGGTACTGAGGCTTCAGGGTGTTGTTTGAGGCTAGAGACCCCTGGCATCAAAACTAAAACAACAATCTTCAAAGCAGCTCTAGCAACTACTGCTGACAAACATCCAGCACTTAAATCCAGCCCAATGCTAATTCTGTTTTCCACAGAAGATTTCAGGATAAAAGTACATCCTGAAATACGCTAAAAAATAACTGCGAGAAACTGAGTGGAGCAAATACAAGAGTGACAAGTTCCAAGCAGAAAAAAAACCAGGCCATACAAATTTCTGCCAAGCTGCCATTGATAACTGATTAATTTATGATCCCCTGTAAACCCAAGTAGAAAAGCAAAACTTCATCTTCAGCCAATGTGAAGTTGGACCTCATCAGGACAGAAGAGAAAGTCTGGAAAGCATATTGAAAACATACCAACTTTGTTGAAGGCTCACCAAAATAAGTCAGCAGACTTCCACATCAACACTTTAGCATTACAACAGCACAAAGGCACATCTGCAGCCAAACCCTGCATCTCAATAACATCTCAGCATAAATAACAGTCATAAGAAAGTCAGATTTCCTCAGATTCCAGTGGACAACATTCAAGGTTTGAAAGAAAACATCTCTAAGTCTTGCAAATGTGGAAGAAAAAAGGAGAGGAAAAAAGGATGCAATTGGCATCATGCATTTCCCACGGCTGCCTTTTTATAAACATTTTTCACCTTACCAATCTCAGCTTAATGCTCCCTCAGCTAGAATAGCAAGACTGTTTGCTGCATTACATATTAAATCTGATTAGAAAAATGACCTATTTTTAAAATAACCCAGCAAGAAGAACATGGTTATTTTTAAAAACCAGAAGCCTTTTTACTACATGGTTCCACAATCAGTTCCAACAGCACAGGAGAAATGGTAGCGCACAGATGAGAAAAGGTGTTGGAGTGTGGAGCTGCTTCAGCTTGCACAAGACCTTTTTATCCAGTGTACAAGTCTGGCATAAAGTATGACTTGGAAAGGGACAGACACCTATTTTTCTAAAAGTGCCATTTTGGCCATTGTGGAAACTAGGCTGCTCCAACAAATAGCAATTCTGAAAGAAAACTGAACCAGAGGTTTTTCTGTCAGTTTATTAAACAGTCTGATAGACTCTCAGAGGCCAAGAAAAAGGAACTCTGAACTCAGAACAAAACTGACCCAGGAGCCTTGTTTAGTTCGTCTAGGATAAGTAACTTATAGCCAGAATAAGAAACCCAAAGCCAGGTTCCTCCTGGTCTTCATTTGCAGTAGTTGCTCTACTTTTCAGTACACAGCAATCACATATGTACAACACAGAAACACCAGTACAACAAATCCAGACCATCAGGAAGAATTTAATTCATACATTTTGAGGGACAGAAGACCTAGCAGAGGATAAAGTACATTCAAAATTAACTTGGAAGTATAAAGCTTACTATAAACATAAATACAATCAATGTATGTCCAATGACATGTGTTAAAGAAATATGAATACAAAACCATGACATGGCAAAGCACTTTTTAATAATACAAGCCAGCACAAAGAGCTCTACTCTTTTCACAAGCACTTCAAATATATTTTAACCATTCTTCATCTAGATTACTGTCTTTCCATACTTTTTGCTTAAAATTCTTAGATTTTTGTTCCCATTTAAAGAAAAGAACAGAAAAATTTTCAGAATAACTTGGTTCCTTACCTCAAGGCACTAAAAGCTATACTACTTGTACCTCTAGTGGGAGCCGAAGCACTGGTTCCTCCATCACCTGGAGACCACCAGTCCCACGGACGATGCACCGCAAAAACTGCTCCTTGTCTATTTTAATACGAAGTCACATCAGTCTCAGAAACAATCTCCTCAGCTCATCTGATATTGACTCATCTGCATATTCCGCTCCAAAGCCGAGGGACAGCGATGAAGAGCCCCTGAGCAGCAGCAGTGAACTCCTTACTGCTGTTTACAAACCCAGGGCAGGCCCATGCCCTCAGCTGTGTTAGGAAGCATAGCCATCTATGATTAAACTGGGAAACAAAAGTGCTTCTAAGAACCCACCAAGTATAAAGCTTTCCTTAAAACTCTGCATCTAAAAATAGAAAGATGCACTTTTGAAAAAGCAACTTTCTTCAAGGGATGCTATTAATAGTCTCAGTTTATAGACCACTTACCTTTCCGATACAATCATGCAGCTAATTAAAGTGATTTAAGTCAGCCACTTATCCTCTGTTCTTACAGTCTCGCAAAGAACTGTTATTTTACCTTTTCTGAGGTAGCCTTCCTCTGACCAAAGGAAAAGGTTTTCACATTTCATATTAGAAAAACAAAACAAAACAAAACAAATCCATCCATCTGCAGTACTTTTATCTTCAAGCTTTCAAGGAAGTCCATGGGACAGCAAATAAAAAATTACTAATAAATTATTAAACGATCACTGTTTTTAAAAAGTCAGGATACTCTACACCATCAGTAAAGACACTCAAACAGATAAACAGAAACAGTCACCTGAACACCTCAACTCTATCACACATTGACAATTCATCTAAAGTATTACAGAGAAAAACTCATCTGCATTGCCTAAATAGTAATTATACACTGCCAAATCACACACAGAACTATAATAAAAGTAATTGTAGGTCAAATAATAGCAATGACTCAGTAAAGACAGCCTGCTTGGTCTTTATTCTCAGGGGAGGGAGGGTTTACTGGTCAAGTACTTTATGACTCACAGTACAGTATATTAGAAATTTTCTATGTATTCTTTAGAATTGAGAGATTGCCCTTGTAGCTCAGTAGGCAGCTCTCCTGTTTCTGGCCTACGAGGTCATAGCTTTAAGTCCCTGCTGAGGAAACTTAACAAGTTCCATCTATAAATAGAATGGCATTAGATGCTGCTACTCTAGCAAGGGTGGTGGCCTTTAGACAGGAAATTTTTATGTTTTCATTTGTTCTGATACGAAAAAGAAACTGGACATAAAGAGGCACAGGATATTATGCTAAAGATGAATTACAAAGTGGGTTCCAAAATCCACTGTAAATTCAATTAGCATGAGACTAACAATTCTAACATTATCGAACTACGATAAAGGCTAGAGAAGAATGAAATAACAATCATTTTCCTTCTCAAAAAGTCATTAAATAAAACTAGAGACTTTACAGTATTTGAGACTGAGGAGTAACCTCCTAGGTACTATACAATCAAAATTCAATTTGTGACATGAAGAGGCAGCCTTAACATAAACCAAACTTTGAACTGTTTGATTAGTAACAAAATGTTTGAACATTCACAGCTCTCACCCTTTCTGAGGAAGTAAACTATATCCTTGAGAGACATTTTTAAGATTATGGATTAAAATGATACTACTCTGCAACAGATAAATTTTTGCTCCTAATATCCATATATTTGGGGAAGCTTATTCAGCTCTCAGAACAACAATTATTTGTGAAAACTTTGAGAATAAAACCTATTTAAACCCTTAGCTGCGTTTATTTGTGCTTTAACTGTGCTTTGAACTGTAGCTACCTGGCCTTAGAAGAATATGGATCAAAGCTCAGGTATCACTTTCACTCAGCCTGGCAATGTAATTTACTGTTCAATAAAGACAAAGGCTAACTCACTAGAGTGATGACAATTTTCCAGCACCTTTTCCACAATCTGCACCCACGTGCCCAGGAAAACAAATTCATTCCTCTGCTGGAGACAAAGCTGCAAACAGCACACTGCAAACAGCTTTGCGGTAAAAACCCACAAATTTTGTTCATGTATGCACACCAAAAGGAAAGAAATATCAGCAATAAAACAGGAGATAAGGGTGATTTTACAATGTGATTTCCTGTATCTCAAACACACTAATACTATGTTCAAGGACAACAACAGATCTTGCAAAATTCTGCAATTGTTCAGCTTAGGAGGTTATTGCCCTTCCTGTAATCACCTTCTTGTCTAGGTGAAAAATCTGATTCGTTAAAAGTTTTCCACAGCTGGCCAAATTAAGCTAGCTGATCCTGCACTGGCACTGATCTGTCAAACAGGATGCTGGTGTACAAAAGGCCTCCCTCTCTCTTGCAGGTTTAGGTTTCCAGGCAGCACTAGTTGAAACCGCAAGAAGATTCACAAGAATCTCGCCCTGGTCCTTTAATTCCACTGCCAACTTTTTGGATAATAATGTACTACTACCCAAAGCACACACAAGGTTCTTTTCTGCTCTTCATCTGCTTTTACAAACAACAACCAACTGCTTTTGAGCACCATCCATAAAAAACTGCTTTTATGCATCAGCCTTCATCCTAGGTCTGTTCCCATGTTATTGTACTGAAGAGCAGGCACACAAGAAAGACAACAGTCGCTGTTATGTCTGCTCTCACTCGCAATCTACTTCAATTCCATTTACATCCACTGTCTCTGCTGCTGGGTGCTGCACAAATGCTTACTCCGATCCTACATGGTTATTTCTCAAGAAGCTTCTTTGAGCAGATGTCTGTATTAACATTTCTTCTCTCTACCAACATTATTTCTGAGCAAAAAGTCTGCTACATTTCAATCCTTGTATCCAGTGAGAAAGATCTAACAGCACTAGACAGCACTAGCTCTCCAAGATAGCTTAAGGCTGGTACATGACACTAGCAACAACTCGATGTGTTTGCCTACAAGAAATCTTGTGTCAAGGCAGTACTTCCTGAAAAAAAGTGTTCCATGACTTATTTCCTCTTCAAATTCCTTTTTTATCAGGCATTTTGTGGGTTTTTTTTGCCTCAAACAGAAGTCTGTGCCTGAATGAAAAAAAAAAAAGTTTTATTCACACATGCTTCCTTTTGGTTGCTTCTTATCACCTAAAAGGGAATGAAGGCTTGTACGAGTGGGCTTAGTGTCTGAATGTGGAGAGGTAAAATTCAAAGACAGGAAAACACATGGCCTAAGACAATCACCCCTAGTTTGGTTTTTTCTGTGACCTGATATTCTGAAATTGCAACATCCAATGCAATAACAGTCTTGCTAATATAAATTATTTCACTTTTGGTGATGATTTTGCTAAAGGAAGTAGAGGAATGCCATCTTCCTAACTCCGTGATCAGAAGAATCTCCTATGCAAAGTGTTTTCCCAGAATCAAAACCCTGTACAATATTTTACCCAAAAAAATCCCAAACACACAAAACTACAAACAAAAAAAACCCCCAAGTGTTAGATTAATACACAGACACAATTGCCACTTTAATTTAAAACCTTTCACAATTTCTGAATTTAATATGGAGAAGTTACTGAAAGCCAACTGAAAGTTTAGCTGAACTGTGAGCCACTCCAAATATTTTATTAAACTTCAATTTAATAACTCTAACAACAAATAAGAAGAGAAAATCTCAGTTAAGAACTATCATCTACTCAATAGCATACATCAATACATCTTGATTGTGTAACACTAGCAAGTTTAGTATGTGCAAATTGTTTTTAAACTTTGGTAGCTTAGCAGTGAAAGGTTTGTATTTGTAAATGAGCAACCCTTTTCTAACAGATGTCAATTACACTAAGTAATATAAAACAAAACCAGAGCATCTTCAAAAAATTGAATGAAAATACGTCAAAGACAATAACATTTTTGGAAGACAGCTTCAAGGTGAATTCTGACACATTATAAAGATGAAAAAATAGCTTCAGATATTAGTAGTGACACAGCCAAGCTACAGTGGGTAAACGGAGCCACTGTGATTCCCAAGGCACAGAACGCACGTGTTGAAAGGATGAGATGTAACTCACACTTTGTTCACTGAAATGCTAGTGCAGTGGAGTGTGGCTAAGTGATACCCTCACATGCCTCCTCTCTGTAGCAGTTGGATTCCAGGAGCAGCACTCAGCAGGTATGATTTCTTCTTAGAGAACATGGGGGAAAAAAATGCATCATGCCTCAAGTATATAAAAGCTACAGACGACTAGAATCTTTATATTAAAAATACACACATTTTTATAGAAAGAAAAAAAAAAGTAAGTGAAAAAAGAGGATCTGTCTTCTTCAGTTAAATAACTTTATCATCACTTTGGTTTTTACAGGCAAATCAAAACACCGGCAGTATTACTGCAAGTTACCATTAACGTCCATGATCGTAAAAAAATAAAGTCAAACCGACTTGATTTTAGATGCGGAGTTAAAATCAGTACAAATATTGTCAAACTCAGTTTTGATTAGTGCTTATTTCAAGTAAGAATAAACTACGCTCAGCTGACATGATTCGTATCCATCGAAGCTTTAAATAGTGACAAATAGCTTTAGAAGTTACCTAAAACCCTGAAGGAGGCAGAATCAGGGGGTGTGGTAAACATTTCCAGTTTTAACAAACATAAAGCTGGAGCAAAAGCAATTAAAGCTTTCTAGGAACCCATTCACATTGGTCACACCAGCCACTTCTGTAAGACCGCAGGGGATGTTTACCTAGCTTCATAGTTCCTTCACTCTTACCACAAAGAACAAGATTTCACGGATTATCAGTTACCAAACTCCCCATCCTGCTGCAACGAGGCAGCTGCAGCTCCTCTGCTGTGAAGTCAGAGCACTTCCAGGCAGAGGAGCAGAGCAGCAGCTTCCCAGCCCTATTTGCCCGCACCGAGTCACCGCAGGCAGCTCGCACCATCCTCTGCAGCACTGGCACACAGGGGGAGGGCACAGGTGAGCTCTCAAGTTCTTCCACAAAACCCAGTGTTCCCTGCCCTACTTCAAACACTGGGCATCCAACCCTAATGTTTTTTATTAATTGAAAAGGAGCATTTGATAGCAAAGTACTTCTACAAACAAGTTTCCTCCCAATTTCTGTAATTCTGAAGAGAAAGACTAGATTTCTTTACAGAAACTAAGAGAAAAATGTGGAACATATTTTCTAGAAAACCAGGACTGCAGGATATCAGTGGGAAGAGAAATTCAAAAACATGAAGAGCTCTGGCTGTTCAACACCCAGTACATTGAAAAGCTTGACAGAGCTATAGCACGGACTAAATACTGACATCTACCATTTTCCTCACTGAAGCATTGTTTAAGAGTAATTTGTAAATTTACACTTGTAACAAGGTTGCCATTTATAGTTCGCCATACAAAGAAAGTAATTTTCTACAAGTACTTGTAACTGATCTGCCATAAAAGTTGAAAGGTGGTTAAAGCCATGAAACTGGGGAAGAAACACTATCATAATCTTCAAACAGCCTGTCTTCTGTCACCACAAAAAACATTGCTGCCTCAGCTAAAACTGCAATACACCTGAAACATGGAAAACAGAACTGTCAGAAATGTTTCCAATTAAACTGTGAAACTTGGAAGATGAACAAAGCTGTAAATTCCTTAAAGCACATGTCAGGTTACTATAGGTCTAGTGCTGTAGACACCACTATCCAGGGCAACCATTTCAAAATTAAATTCCCCATTCATTCAGCCAATAACTAAGCAAGTGTATCTGTCTGAGGTTTTCATAACTGGATTTGGACAAAATATTATACCTCTACCCCTAAGAAACCGGGATAATATCGGAAATTTTTCTTAAGTGTATGGAGATCAAATAGTTTAGTTTATATATCAGTAAATCATTTTCAGTTTGTGCACTTCAATAGAAAATATCTACAGAAAGTCTTAAAATCCAAGAATTGATTGCTCTGTTCTGTAGAGGAAAACTTAATCACCTTGTTTGCTGACCTAAGAGAATCCACTTCATACTGTTACTAATTATGTACAAAAATACAGTGGTGCTCAACAAAAACTCTCCTTTTACTTATGCTATTACCCCACCATGTGCTGTTCTCACACATTGCCCATTTCTTTGCATATATTAAAATATACGTTAGAAATACAAACAATGTTTTTATTCATTTAATGAAAACCATGTACCTCAGGAAAAGTAACAGTCTAACAAGGATATGGAAATTTGAAGGCTGAAAATCCACAACCATTTCAAGATGGGGGTACCGTCTTTTTTTAAATGAAGTAATAAAAGTAGAGAATTAGCCAGATGGAAACAGATCTCATTGCTCCTCAACTTTATGCCATGTAAGAAACAGTCTAGATAGACACCACACAAAACTTCCACAGTTTCAACAAGAATGTAATTACAATTACTTTGAAAGTACTAGAGCTGCAGCTCATCTGTGTGCCTTGTGGTGGATCAACTGATAGGCAACAGCCTTCTTCAGAAACCACCTCACAATACAAAGAGGTAACAACAGTGTATTCTGTTATGGCAGCTAAAAAAACCACAAATAAACCTTCTGTCCTACAGAAAACACAGTTTAACACATACTCAATGAATAAAGAAAACAGGATCAAAACCTTTAGCCTAGAACTATAAAATACTATTGGTTAACTACCCAAAGTTTGTCTCATCATACTCAACAAAAGCTCTCCACTCCTAGCAAGCCACTTTCTTGCCAATTAATACAACTTGAGTTAATTCTCAAATGCTTTCTGCAAAAATACCAACTGAACCAAGCTAAGTCAAAGCCTTTCCTCAATATACTCAGGCATGCAGACGTTCAGGTCTACAGCACAAATCCCACAACGACCTGCTTCTAACTTCCTGCCTGGAATTCATAAATAAGAAAAAGACCAATTCTCAAAAGGACTCTGCTTCCCATGCTGGCCACCACCACAGGCAGCAGTAGCGCATACCACAACAGCATTTTATTCCAGATAAAATCAAAACCTTAGTGAAAACAAACTAAATTTTTCATGCTTTGAAAACACGCAGTCCCCAGATCACTTCCTATTACACCTCTTCTTACCAACATTTTATCATTCTTACCTTCTCTACATCTTCAGCAACACCTCCTTTCCAACTTGCTGGCATACAAGCCTCACCTTCCACTCCACTGCCTATTCCCCTTGAATAGGAGCAGCCTGCCAGGGTTCCTTTTAAGCCAGCTTCTACTGTGACTGAAGAGATTCCGCGTTCAGTGCCCACCCACCAGGCTGACAACTGACAGCTGGTTTCAGGGCACCGGTTCCCAAAAACACACAGTCCTCTAGGAACTTGGACCAAACTCTGGTAAAAGGCAACAAAAACTTCATCCTCTCAGGATCTGGAAAGTTTCATGATTTACAAAAGCAGCTTAAGTAGTTTCTCTAACCTGACAGAAACCATGCAGGCTCCAGCCATGACACAGACTCGTGGGAAAAACTTTTGACAGGTGAATGGGTGTAAAAACATTACAGCATATAAAAAAGATTTATATATTTCTATAATATAAGTTAGCATGGTATGTTGAGAACTTTAGAGAGTTATACGTTTTAACTAGTGTTTGTTCTGTATAACTAATAAATTCCTTCTAGAATTTTTACTTACCAGAGGGTTATTATTAGTTTTTAGTATCAAACCTTTTTTTTCGTATTCAGAGGAAGTAGAACTATTATGCATTCTACAGGGAAAAAAAATAGTTCTATATCTCTCAACCACAAAATTCTGCATTAGTTTTATTATTATTATTATCCCAAAGTAATATTTCAAGAGACCTTTGTGTTTATTAGGCAATAAATACCCACAACAATAGTCTAATTCCTCCTGCAATCCCCAATGAAAAATACAAATTATGTTACCCCTTTTGATAGCTACCTGAACCAAATACTCAGGATTATTCAACATACAGATTTAAAAGCATTTTCTCCACTGGCTATTATATCAATCTGTTCCTTAACAAACATTTATGATACAAGTATCAAAACAGAGCAAGTATAAAGAGTTTATCACTTGTTCTCATGGAATGCCTGGCAAAACAGTATCAATCCCAGCATAGCAATGGATTTGGGGAAACTCATCTCTACCTTCCCCTTTCTCTAGTGTTACTGGAGGAAAGGTTCTTGGGTAGTTACAAATAAATATACTGATGTATTGCTATAACAGCATAGATTTTGTTTTAGAAACACCCTGACATCCAGTATCTGCTACCAACTCCATATTTTCATTTTCTACGTCATTTCGGCCTTTTAGTATCTCATTCCATTCCTCTTCCTTTATGAAACTAAACAAATAAAATGCCATGCACTGCTGGCAAAAGAAAACAACAAATCACAACTGCAGATTTCCAAAAATCCAGTTTCTTTTTATATCTTCAGTACAACGCTAGTGAAGAAAGGCATACCTGTTACAAAGTAGAGCATGAGGATTGTCTTGGTTGGAAAAATCCAAGACCTGATGACTTTGAGTTGAATGGTAAAGATTACAATTGCATGGATATTTTCTCCACAGTTATTAATTACAGTTCAAAGATGTTGTCCTTAAGCTAGAGAAAACATAAGTGTACATACGCATCAGATGAAAGATCCCATCACAGGCGTTAATGTGAGACAAGAAGGAATTTCCTAAGCCTTGTCCAGTGTGGGCTCCTTTCACAAGGCCAGCAATATCAACCACATTCAGAAAGGCTGGAATTTTGCTGAAATATAAAGGTTAGAAGTTTCATTACTGAAGCATATTAGCCAAAACTTTAGACACAGAAATAAATTCACAACATGAAAACCCAGTATTTCTTTTTTCTAGAACAAGTTAAACATGACAGTGTGAAATATGTAAGAAAAAATTCCCCCCATCCCTTGTAAAACATTCATTCTCTAATTTCTCTGTAGATATTTAAGTAAAATTAAGTAAACTAATTTTGAAGAGTGGAATCATACAGGAAACTATACAATAATCAAGCAGGCCTAGAACACTGAGGCATGAACTCTGTCATGTGTAATGCACAGTTTTCACAGCACCAAGGGGATAAGACACACAAAAGGCCATTGCACTCTGCTGTTGCATACCTCTACGGTTACCTTTTAGTTCAGTAAGTTATGCAAATTTCTCAGAAGGGCACTTTTTTTTAATACAGTGGTGATTAAAACTAGCAGTGATCAGGGTTATGCAAACAATTTGAAAAAAGCAGATAAGATGGTATTATAATGTAAACAGCTGTGATGTTTTCCACTATAGTGAACAGCAAGGAGTTAAGCAGACACATCCACATGACATTTTATACAGCAACAGCAGAATAGTCATGAAGTTCAAATTAGCTGACAAAAACAGACAAAAGCATTTAAAGTTATGGGAAATGCATGCAGAAATTTATGAACTTCAAAACTTTTCTCCTCCACAAATTCTCAACTTGTTTTAAAATGAGCAAATAACTTAATGGGTATTTATCTTTTCACATATACTCTAAATCGAATTACTTCTCAAAATCCAGCTGAGTCAGGAGAAAAACAAAAACAACACTAAAACCTTGTGATATGGTGTTGACTAAAAGCACCTTCATATGGTCCATGCAAATGACAACATCATCATGAACAGTGGCAGAGGTAGCACCACACTGAAATGCTGCAAATCCCTCACTTGCAAAAGGCCAGAAACCACATACCACAGTCTCAAGATCTCCAGCTTGATGACTCCAAAATAAATAGCTGGAACACTAGTTCATTTCCATCAAACACTTTATCACCATTAGGTTCCATCAGCACTATGCTAAGACTAACACAACTGCTTTACTGGCAGTAAGTATAAGGGCAAGCAACCAAACCACAGCTATGACACCCCCAAGGAGAGGGGTGTGACACACTCTGAAGTCGGTATGAGCAAACAGTGCCGGTTTGTAAAGCAGCGAGTGTTCTGTTTCAGAGTGAGCGTTCTCCAAAATGAGATTCAAATCTAAAGATATCAGTTCTGTGGTCTACCTTACACTGTCTTTTCCAAAGACCTACCTACCTTTGCAGTGGTGCTCACTGACAAAAACAACCACACGGGTGGGAATGAGGGCTAGGGATGACCTTGCCAGTAACCTCCTAGGCAGCCCTTACAGAAACTTCTCTGAGCAGCACCTCTGAAGTCTTAATTGTTCACAGCCCAAACTGAGCTTTATTGTTATCAGTGTGACAACTTGCTGATAAATATATTTTTTCAAATATTGAAGTATTTGACAGCATTACCACAGTCAAATCTGTAATCAGCAGGAAACTCCACTAGCATCAGAAAACCACTCTTCTCTTCTTACCACAATGCATGGTGTGGCAGCTATGTCCCAGACAGAAAAAAATATAGTTATGGAAATCTATGGATCTCTGCTCAGAGCAACTGACTTAGGTAGAGCAAAACACATTTCCAACTTTTTTTTCCTTGGTGCTATCCCACTTTCATTTGACTGCAAATAACAAAACACGTAGTTTTATGTCAGCAGATGTTCTTCCTCACTTCAAATTAACTGCCTAATTTGGGAAGAGATGATCCACTAGCGTCTGTTTTAGTATGGAATATCAGTTATTTCTAGAAAGTTTTGGGTTTTTTTGTTTTCAAAACTGTTTTTGCTCTGACACTTCCTACGAAAAATTATTTCTTTCATATAAAGTAATTTCCCAATACAAGATCTGGACAAAATCTTTTTGTTTACCAAGGTAAGTTCAAAGCATCACTAAACCTGTCAGGTATAATAAATTAGGAACTTATTGACGTGTTTCATGTCATTAATACCTTTGTGATGTGCTTAAAAAGAAGCATTAACATGACACAGTACAATAAGTTACTTATATTCAGGTACAAAATACGTTGACTTTAAACTTCACTAGGCCCATAAAGAGAAGAGCCCATCCTTGGGAAGACTGATACTGTGTGCTGCAAGTTAAAGTTGTGGAATGCAGTCAAAAGAATGTGAATATAAGTACCCTCCGACGTAAACCAATTTTGCAAATTTCACATTTTTGTCCCACTACCTTTTTTAACTACCAGTACACAAACTCAGAAGCAACAAGTCCTTATTTAAGGCATTACCAAGAGTAACTCCCATTCTGAAGACAGAAGCCAGTAACTATTAATGTATTAATCCCATCACTCCTTTAGCCTGACACAAACACAGCTAACACATTTCAGAAGGAACAGCAGCAACTTCCCAGTCAGAATTGTTAGAACTCCTTGCTTTTTGACACGTAACTAACTCAAAAGCAAGACAGAAAAATGCCATTCTTTAAAGCACTTCTCCATTGTCATTTTAAACTGCATTTTAAGAAAAACAAAAGGTGGTGTTAGAAATGTTCCATGCTCCCGTCTCACCTTTCTAGTAGGATTAACTTCCTGGCCAGCCATCACTACAATTCACACTTTCACTACAAAGATGCCACATTAGAGCAAGACAGATACCTTCATATGCAGATGGCCATTCATCACCAGATTCAACCTCATTTGCTGGACAATGGAAAGAAAACCCCAGCACATTTATTTCACAGTTGACTAACACAAGCAAGAGACCTTTGAAGTATCTGGGCTTCCAGAGTGCTTTCTCACCTTCACCTTGAGTACCACAAAGCTAACATTCCAAGTAAATTAAAACTATCCCCATCGGCAGCCACTTTCCCGGGTCTAAATCTCTGTTTCATCATAGAAAGTGAATACACAAAAAAGCAAAAAAAGGCACAAGCTAGTCACACTTGCCTGTACTCTGAAGGACAAAGAGCAAACATTATGAAACTAAATAAACAGAGAACACCGCACAGAATAGGGGGAAAGTACCATGTATCTTGAACATGGTTTATTGAAGACTTAACTGCATTTTTCTGTTTTTTCCCCTCCTCCTCTAAACAAATTAATTTCCATTTCTTAAGATTCGTTAGTCAGCATTAGCATAATGTCACTGAGCCTCAAATGATCATCGGGAACAGGTGGCATCAACTGATCATTTGTACAAATCAGTGCCACATCAATCTACCATAAAGCATGTCACAGGAATTTATAATGGGAAACAGAACACCAAATCCAGAAGTATCTCTATATTTTAACCACAGGTATAATACTTGAGCAAGGATTACGTACCTCACTTAGACAGCAACAGTGAGTTTGTGTTAGTGTACTACCTGCACTGTATCAGCAACACTGCAGTAAAGGGCACAAGACTCACTGGGCCACACAAAGTACAGTTTTGCAAGCCAGTGGTTAGGGCATTTTCAGGAAAAAGAGGCTTATGCATCCGTAGTGTTACACATTTTACAGGTGGTGAGGCCCACTTTTCACCAACTTTGTTTCAAATTTTGTTTCAAACTTCAGTCCAAACCAGTTACTTAACAGAAGAGTTTCTTTACCTGACCTGTTAGTCCAGTACAGCCATTCCAATTGGTACAAAGTGACCAGTTATGTTTTTTCTTCTAAAATGCATACACATATGGTATCCACAGTTTGTTGTGCTTTTTTTTTTTTCAAAATTTGAAGGGAAGAGGCATACATTTATTTTGTGAGTTTCCACAAGTAATTGCTTTGTTGAAAAAACTTGCAGGATGCATACACATGAAGCTTTGACTTCAACTGAAACATGATAACCATGGATTTTTACACTTCTAGGTTTCCACAATCTTTCTTCTCCAATGAAATCAAAAGCCCATTAGTTTCTCTGCAGCATTTAATACAGTTTACTTAAATGTCACATCCACCAGGACACCCTGGAAAGCAATGTGACAGCTTCAACTACACTCAAAATGCAGCAGTTTTCCACCAAGTCTTGAAGATAATACTCGTAACGTGCTCACTTTTTACTCATTTCTTTAACAGTTCAAGAAATTTTGCTCAACTCAAACTCTACCTGATCCTAGGTTCCACACACCAAAAAGGCCAGATTCTTCAATACTAAGGTAAAATGATCAGCTGGCCTTTCTCTATGGTAAAAAGAATTGTGCTACACATCTCCTGGTTCCAGCACAAGCTCTTCCGCCTCTAAAAGCAGCTATGTTAAATTTGTTAGAAAACAGATGAAAATGAAAATTCATACCACTTAAGTAGGAATCATCCCTTAGAGGTCACAAATGACCTGAAGTAAAAGTACTAAAATAGAAGAACATGTATATTGCAACAATCTCTTTGAGAGCCACTCAACACTCAGTCTGTCCTCACTGCTATTTTTGCCTCATTTCGAAACAACAGTTCACAGTCCCTCCCTCTTCCAGGAGACTGTACTCCCTATTACAGCTCCTGCAATCAATCTTGCAAGTAGTTTTGACCAATGTGAGCAAAATGCCTCACCGGGCAATTAAAGAATCTGCTTCTGAAGAACTCAGTAATGCAGATGAACCCTGGTCATTTCTATGCAAGAATGATTTCATTAATAGCATTTTATCCATGGTACTGACAAACAAGACTTGAACTTAATGGCACATGAACCAGAAGTGAAAAATCTGCTAATTAAATTGCGCTTATATGAATTATAAAAAGGTAAGAGATTCAATGTAGATTACAACACATACTCCATGTCCTGTATATATCAAACACCTGCATTCTCAAACTACTCAGTAAGCTATTACACCAACAAAATACAACTAATTAAATTTTGCCTTCTCCCATCAGGCCAAAAGATGGCTCAAGTCACCATTATTTAAGGTCTTTCATTCACTGCTGGCAAATTTGCGATGTTAGAACATGCATCACAGCCCAGCTGATTTACACAGGCTCAGAACAAACTGAAGAGCAGGCAAATTCAGTAACACCAAAGGAAGAAGAACATGAACAACAGAATGCAGTTGCCAATTTTGAGTAACTTTCTGTAAAAAATGGGATTCTCTTATAGATGCTAATACATTGTGTTACATACAGCTAAGTTATAGGTCTCTCACTCTGGAACTACAGGGGGTTTCCATTTACATAAGTGCCCTTCCTAAACATAGATTAAGTTCCACATGATGTCCTTCAGAAAGTCCCACTGCTGATCTGGTTACTACATAATGCTCTCCAGCAACTGATTACATAATTTTGACTTTTAAACTTTATCAAGTATCTGAGTATGCTATCCTACAATGAGCTCAAGGCAACTTTTATTAAATATTGCAGAGGACTTTCATGACTTAGAAAGCAATGGCAGTTACTCAGATTTAGTTCAGTAACCATCACTTGAGCACTAAAGATCTGAAAGAATGAATTTTCTCAATCTACAATGCAACAGAACAAACCAAAGCAGTCTGCTGACAAAAAGGACAGAGATCCTGACGTATAATGCACAGTGCTAGAGTTGAAGAGGAGTAGTTGCAATTTACGTATTATCCTCCTTTGAAATAATCAGAATAGCTCTAAAATTTAAGTTTGAAAAGGACATCCAAGATAGATTAAACGGAGTCTAGGTGAAATAGAAATGTTTGTGGTTGCAATAAGCTTTGTGTCTTGCGAACTCATATGTGCAAGGCAACTCACAGGTGCAAACAAAAAAGGTATGAAACTTTATAAGTAGCTTGATTCATCCTTTCTTATTTTACTTACTCCTGTATATAATCTCCTTTGATCTTAACAAAGGGAGAAAGCAGAAACATAGATTTTAAAATTACGTTTTTATTAATGTTTTCACACAGGTTGATTCCTATCAGCCAATGCAGTCTTTGGTTGCAACTACTTACAGTTGGGCTGTAAGTTAGTTACAGTGCTTCTTCCTGAGTATATATGCCCAGAGGCTTTCAAGCTATTTTTGAGTTAGGACACAAATCACTTGTCCAAATGAGTTGAGTTTGATATACTTCCACTAAAAAAATACCTCTACATTTAAGGTGATTAAGCAGCATTTTAATGAAATTCAAAACAAAAAATGCAAGAAAATAGCTTTATTAAAGCTTTTATTAAGTTACTAAAATTTCTTTAGATGCACTAAACACAGGGATTTTTTGTGTGAGAAACCCAAAACTTCTGAACGCACTATGTCCCATAAAATATTAATTGCAGTTAACAGAGCAACTGTTTCTGGCTTCCATATCACAACTTTCATGGCAGGAGTTACTTGTTGAGATGAAAAACATCTCTTTTCCATTACAGAATTAGCAGATCTCATCCTCTGCTACCTACTTAGGATTCATAGATTAGGTGGGGGGGAAATATACCTTTCTGCTTTAGTTCCTGCTGAAGTGAATCAGTCTACAGAAAATACTCTCCTTACAATTACTAAACTGGCACTAATCCAATCATTAGTCTGTAAAACCTTGCCTGAAAGTACCCGTGTTGCGGGAACGGATAGGAGGACAACAAAACAAAAAGTCAACAGTCTCCTTTCTGAAAAAGCTACATGTGGGCATAATATAACAAATGGGTTTTCACTGAATATTGTAGAAATTTTATAACAAACAAAAAAGCCATTTAAATTCATAGATTAAGTTAGTAACATAAACAAACACCTTAAAATAACAGGCATTCAGAACTGTGTTTAATATAAAGATTTTTTCTTTTTTTTATACCCACAATTTAATACACACCAAAAAGCAAGTAGTAGTAACACTAAAGCTCAAAGAAATTTGCTCATCTATATGATCTGGCAACAACATAGCAATTTCTACTGGAAGTTCTTAGAGCCCACCTTCTTGTACAGTCTATATCACTGCACTTATTTATTGTCAGCAGTCACATACATCCCACTGCTGCAGAAAGAAAAAAAGCACAGGTTACAAGTTCTGGCATTTACCCTTATCTGTTAAGTACAGATTGACCTGTAGATAATAGTCTCTAAGTTGTTGCCTATATGATTTCATTTACAAACATTTACATTTCCAATTAATACCAGCCAGTTTTCAGCATGGGCTAACAAGTAACAGCACACCAGTCCCAACCAAGCTGAGGCTCTCCTCTTTTGGAGAGAGGAATGGATCTCCAAGCAACAAACAGTACCAGAGGATCCTTCCTCCGATGGCAGAACAGCCACTAACTCACAGCAGCAAGACCCCTGCCAACAGTCAGTCTCACTGTAGCAGAGCACCCTCAGCTCAGTGTGACAGACAGCAACTGCCAGCCCAGCCCTGTCCTGCTCTTCCCTCCCCTGGCTCACAGCAGGCACCAAGGCAAGATCACTTTGTCCTGCCATATATTATTTCAGTTAAGACAAAGCCACCCCTTTTTTCTATTCTCCATCTCCCAACAATGACTGCAGTTATGAGAAGACTAAGTGTAGCATATGGGAAATAAAAATCCGAATGCTTTAGATTTTGAAAGACAAAATCTTGATGCTAGACAAGAGTCCAATTTAAAGAGAATTCACTGTTTATAAAACATTCTGCGTGCACAGATGGATTACGTCTACTAATCCAAACAAGTAGAAAATTACCACAGAACGTATTACATAAAGATGAAGAACAAAATCAAGACTATACAGAAAAATTAAGACATTTAAATTACAATTCAGTGGCATATCTTTGTGACTATCGCTTTCTTTTCCTGAGTTAGCCTCAGACAGACAGCCCAAGAAGTTACTTCAGTCTTCTGTGCTACTGGATTATCTCAGCTTTATTACTGTTACAATGAAATATAAAAATCATATAAGAGGCATAAGTGAACTCAGGAGCTACAACTATCCACTAATGCCCACATCTATTGACTTTAAGTAACAAATATAGTCTGTAAAAAGTCAAAAGACCATTTAAATGAAAGCTGATTATCCACCTTATTACCAAACTCAGTGTATTTACTGAATACAGATTCAGCAAATATACTATTTTCATTAATATTTAAGAGTGATGAGAGGCGAGGGAAGGAGTGAAGGAAGGAAGGAGAATTTGCTAGTCAGAGAACATAGATAGAGGTATTTACAATCTTAGCACTCCTTGTAAGGATAGATGGCCAAAGGCAGGGTGAGGGGAGAGGTAATAATCTCTTTGTCACTTCAACTATTAATTCAGGAGTAGCCATTCATAGCTAAGTGAGAAGAAAAAGATATTATTGACATGGCAAAAGTAGCACTAATAGTATAATTTAGAAGAAAATTCTCAACAACACTTAAAAGCCATACCATTATCTCTGCACAATCAACAGCCTAAAAGTTTTGTCTCTAACTTAGCAGTTTTATTTTTAAGATCCATGCAGTAACAAGCATGCTTAATACTGACTTGAACAGGAAAAACAAGGCAACAATCCACCTAAACAAACAGCTTCGTATTAATTCAGTATTTAAAAACTGCACAATAGTTACAGACAGAAGCAGCTTGTTTGGACATGAAAGTTAAGTCAGCAAATGGATTTCTGATTAGCGACTAATCAATCTTTAACTGTGGGTGTGATCTAGCTCTAACACTGAGGCCCAAGTGTTGAACAAAAGCATGCATGTGGACGTTAGTTTGCCCTATGATTTATGTACACTCACTTTATTCAAGATACCTCTGCAAGTAACTGCAAACTGAAATTGAGTCACAAGTTCCTATTTGAGTTTCTGTTTTCTGAAAGCACCTTAAATTTTGTTCAAGCAAAAAAACCCAGTTCCCACACAGAACATATAGAGCAGATTACAGAAACAGTCAATAGCAAAAACCATTAATGTGACAAAATTAATACAGTCCTAGAAGAATGAAAGAATCAGAAGAGATGTAGTATAGCAATATCATTGAATACACCAGGTAACAAGCAGCAGAGCCTATGAAAAACAGAGAAAATCAAGGGGAAAACCGTGCCCATAAAACTTATTGCCAAATAATTGAGGATGCAAGGATGTTGACAGTTATTTGTTTAGCTACCTACAGCATGTACAATATTCTGAATGATACAAAATACAGGGTGGAAATCTTACAAATGAGCAACCTTATGACATGTTAGGTATGTCCGCTACTGTTAATTTTCCAAATCTCTTCAGAAGGTCCTCCAAGTCACCTGGGAGCAAACACCTTCAAAGACAGGAACACCGAGCACCCAGTGGTGCTGAGCAATGACTAGCAACTCCTACATTTATCATTCTCATGCAACAAAGGTCACATCGGGGACATGGGAAAGGTATAATCCAGGTACACATATAATTTCACATTCTAAAACAGATGTCAGCAGAAAACTTCTAGGTATTACAGTTGCATTAAACTCTTATGAAAAGTTTTGGTTCAGTAATACTACTTCAGCTGCCTAACTGAAAAAAATAAGAAGAATTTGAGTTACCTCGGAGGTTTGTGATACTGGCATAGGAAGTCAAATCTGTCATCTGGCACAGGTACTCGACTCTCATTTGGATCAATAGTACAGAAAGGGAAATTTTCTGCTGCTGCTTGACTCTTTGTTAACACATTGAAAAATGTTGATTTCCTAGAAATAAAATACACACATTCTTAAAGAAGTTCAATTTAGAAGCATTTAAAAGTATGGGATAAAAACACATCTTATTCCAACGGAAAGTAATACTGAGTTTTCCCTTTACTTCAACAGCAGTGGCCATTCCCCTGATTCTAGCAGAAGACACATGAATCTGGAATGTCCCAGTGAAGCCCAAGGATGTTTACCTCTCTTCCCTACCCTTTAAAATTCCCCTAAGTAACTATATTGCACATATCAGTTAGCAAAAAAAAAATTAAGTCAAAAGCAATGCACAGCCCTACTGGTCATTTCTTAATTTCCTCAAGTACAGTGAAACACCCATAAGGATGCTTGAAACTTATTTTTGAACCAGTTTTGTCTTGACTCACCCGCTCTTTCCACAAGTGTGTTGTTCCTTCAGATTTATTTACATAATAACACAATTTCAGTATCTAAGCAATAAAAGTAAACAATGAAAAAATAAAAAAAGTGGCACATAAAGCAAACCACATCAGCTAATCAATTACAAGTAAACTTTTGTGCATATGAAGGTACAGTTCTACTTCACCAAACTATTTTCATCATTGTTAAATATCAATGGAGAAAAGCCTACAAGTGCTCTACCAAGGGGAAAAAAAAAACCCACTTGCCCTTAAACCAAGTAGCAGATTACTTTGTTAGCTGGCATTTATTAAACAAAAGAGCAATTATTGATTTATTGCTAAGAGAAAGTTTTTAATCAACTCCCAAATCTTCCACCATAAATATTCAGGTTGCTGTGAGTTTTAGTTTTATGGGGGTTTTTTGGGTTTTTTTTGTTTGTTTGTTTGTTTCATGTAACTATTCAACCATTAGGGAAAATAAATTTTAAAAAAGCTGAGGGCTACTCTGCATACAGTTAACATGTTCAAAAGTCATTAACAATTTTCTTTGAAAGTTATAACTGAAAATGCTATTTATCCCCATTGACATGCTGTACAATGTTACAGTTAATTATTTCCTTCATGAAGTACATCTCACCTACACCCTGAAAAATAAGATAAATGATAATGAAAACACAAGAAAGAAATGATTCTGGCTTTGAGACATGCACAAAGGCTTTTCCTCTAATTGTTTTAAAGATTTAAAATTTGAGTATGTTGAGAACTTCTCTTAGTAAATACAATACAGGAAATAATACCAAAAAGTTTCACACATGTATCCTCCAGGTAATCAATTCATCCTCCTTTTCAAGTGCAGCTCCTTTGAGGAGCCATAACAACTACAGATAAGAACCATGACAGAAATCAACGATCAACCTTCCATCATCTCTTCCAAACTGTCACACTTGTCTCACTACAAACTCTGAAGAAGTTTCACGAATGGAAATCCATCGGTAACGACACTTACTGAATAATTAACCCCTTTCTGTGCACATCATCCTAAAATATAAAAGGAATTTGTGTGATCATGTGCTTACATATTTGCATGAAAATATGCATTACACATACACAATACTGGAAGTAAGAAAATGCAAAGGACTATGTTTCATAAAACTCAATAATTACGAACTTTTCCTTTTTTTTTGAACCCTTCCCTATTATCTTGTCCAGACTTGTACACACCTGCCTACCGCTACCGGTATGGCTCCACCTGTAAAGAGTTCCAGCTAAAGATGGAAGTCTACCACTGAGCACTAACACTTGTGTCCCTCAGCTCGTACCGCACTTGTCTTTACCCAGAAACCGACTCAGGGCCCTGCCCGGCGCAGAGGCAAACGCGGGGAGCGTGGGGAGCCTCCCTGTCCGGCCCCAAACACCTACCCCACGTTCGGCAGCCCGACGATGCCGATCTTCAGGGACGTCCCGAACCTCCCGATGATCGGGTGCGACTTAACCCCGTCGCCTCCCTTTTTCGGGGCCATCTGAAAGCACAGAGCAGGGCACACTGAGCTCCCCGCGCACCCTCCACCGCTCCGTCCCCTCCCGGCACGGCGGCCCAGCCGCGGCCTCCGCCTCCAGAAGGCCGAGGCGAGACACCCGCGCGGCGGCGGCCGCCGGGGGCGCGGCGGCTCCCGTGGTTCGGGCGCGGCTCCCCGCGGCCGTGCGGCCCGGCACTCCCGGCACTCCCGGCTCACCTCGACGCGGACCCGCCTGGGAGCACCAAGCGCGAGCGGCCCCTCGCACGCGGACACGCTGGCGGAAGGGGCGGAGCCGCGCGCGGCCATTGGCGGGAGCGCCGCGGGGGGAAAGGTCGCGCCGGGCGGGGAGAACCCTCCCGCCGGCCGCCCCGCCCCGGCAGCGCCGACACAGCCCCCGAGGCCCGGTCCGCCTGGAAACAACAGTGACGCGGGAACATCAGGCAGGCAGGCAGGGTAACGCTGTTCGCTGCGAGCGGCGATGGGGGCGCAAATCACACAATGCATTAGGATGGAAAAGACCTCTGAGATCAGCGAGTGCAGCCTCTGACCGAACGCCACCATGTCAACTACTCCATCGCGCGAAGGGCCACATCCAGGCTTTCCTTAAATATCTCCAGAAACGGTGACTCCATCACCTTCCTGGGCAGTCCATTCCAATGTCTAATCACCTTGTCTGTGAAGAAATTGCTCCTAATATCCAGCCTAAATCTACCTTGGCGCAGCTGAAGACCATGTCCTCTCGTCTTGTCACTCGGTGCCTGGGAGAAGAGCCTAACCACAACCTCCTTCCAGGGAGCTGCAGAGAGCGATAAGGCCCTCCCTGAGCCTCCCCTTCTCCAGAATAAGGTCTCGGTCTTCGGTTTCGCAGCCCATAAATCCTGCACCAAACCAGGAAGCACTGGAAAGGTGAAATACCCAGTGCCTAGAGAAGTGCTTGGGAATCCATCTGCTTTTGGGATTCAAAGAACCACTGGTGCTTAGGTGCACCACTAGATTTTTGTTCGTGCTTGTCTAGATTCTTATAAAGTGTATGGTCAAGAGGAGACCATTGTAATCACATTGTGATTTATTTATAACAATTTGTGTGGCAAATTAATAAAATAACCTAGAAATAAAATACTGATTTCATGAAGAAAAGAGAAAACATTTAGAATCTCTGAAAAATTAATTGTGGAATGTTACAGAAGTCAGACCAAGACTCTTCCAAAAAATTAGACATTTTCTTTAACTCAGGCTCTGCTTCTCTGAACCATTAAAGACAGGCACCATCAAGTGTTGCCTGCTAAGAAAATTGAAGGAGAGAAGACAGTAAAAACTGTTCTTAGAGCATGCCCTATTTTAAGTCCATAAGAAAAAATTCTCAGAACTTGAAAAACACCAGAGTGAAGGAGTCAAGATGTATCATCAGATTATGTATCATCTGTATCACAACAAAAGGAATATAATCTTGAATTATTTTTTAAAAGGACACTTTTACTAAGCCTAATTTGAAATTATACATTAAAAATGTCTGTTACAACTTTTTTTTCAGTGATATGAGATTAATGTTGAGGAGGAGAATGCTGTATCTGTTCAGAGTTTTAGCGTAGCTATAATCAATAACAGTTCTTACTGATAATATACTTACGTGGTCTTTCTACTGTCTTAAAATCTATCACTATACACTTCAGAGGGAAAAAAAGAATATCAACAGTCTAATTCAGCTTAAGATATAGTTACTTAGCTGTTGAATAAAACTAATGTATTACGACACCAAACATTCAGAAATACTGACATTAACAGAAATTATTTATAAATAAATACAGAGCAGCCCCTGCATCCTTCACATCCATAAATTACAAACTTCAGTAATCAAATTTAGTTTCCTTTTCAGGAACAAAATACAAACACCATAGTTTTCCACCCTTCTAAAATTCAAGACACTTTTATCCATACTTATCCTGAAAGTAGGGTTATGCAAGACTATTTCACTGCAACAGTACAGGATGGATTTGCCTAGCTCTATTAATAAAGACCACAAACATTCTGAAAGACTTTTGGAGATCTTTTGTGTTTATTACATTTTCTCACTGTCCTAACATTTTGTCAGATAATTTCATTGTCCAATCTAGGCACAATAGTTCTCAGAAGATAAAGTTTTTGACTGTCTTCTTAAAATAAAAATGTTTAGATCTGCTGAATATTTATCTGTGACTGGAAAGTTGGTATTTATCTAGCAGCCAGTCAAGTTTAACTTTTTTTTCTTACGAGTTTGTAAGCACAATACAGGCATAAGCAGTTTGATATATGAAGTAAAAGTGTGTATATGTGTGTGTATATATACACGTACAAATAATAAAGCCTACAATAGGTATAATTCTGATTTTAGCTATTGGGGGAAACAGCTGAAATCTGGAAGAGAAAAAGAAATTAAGCTCCTGCCTACTTTTGTTGCTGTACTTCAATGTGACTTCATATGGTACCAAAGTTAATGATATGTGTACAAAAATTTGCAAGTTTGAATATAAGTTTTTAATTTATGCTCTTCATACAACATACTGTAATAATGGCCCCCTTCTTCCCTTCCCCTCTCAAACCCTCCATAGTCTCTATATCTAATTTACTGTTAGCATGGCCCCTTCACTAAATGCAGGTACAGGACTTCAAAGCATTTGATTCCTTCAGCTAGAAATCGACTCTTGGCCATGTAACACTTCATCTTACATGCTTTTGATTTCGAGTTGCTTTTAAAGTCAAGGTTTGCCTTATTTGGCTGCATGTTTCTATCCAAATTGGTTGTAATGGTGAAAACCTCATTTTAAACTGGCATACATAGTTTAAACCATAATAATCTTGACCATATTGCATTCAAACTGTGTTTTTTAAGTTTAACGGAAAAAAAAAGAAAACATCTAGAGAGCAATCATTTCAATGTCAACTCTCCGACACTGAAGTACTGCACAAATACAGCTTATTGTACAGCTGGAACACCTGCAGAAGCCAAACAGCCCTGGAGCAACTCTACCTGATTAAAAGCAATGTTTAAGGGACAGTAATAAAACAAACACTTTGTTGTTTCTGCCACCAGCATACTCTTTGCTTTTTGCTGCCCAGAACATATATTTACAGCAAAGTCACCACTAACTGCAAAAATAAGTGGTTTTGGAGAACTGAAAGAATAAAGACAGAGCCCCCAATCCTTGCTGTGACCAGGCAATGTTCAGTGCAACCCAGGGGGTGAGAAGAACACAGCTGCTTTTGCACACAACCGCTCGAAATTACCTGGGCCCCTGCCACTTGGAGGGAGCAGGATGACTCCCAGTAATAAATACGCTCGGTGCTAAAAAGAAACACCACTCAAGAGCACGGTCTAAACTAAATGGTGTTCATTGCGTTCTGAGAAGTTTAAAGGTAGTCATCACACAGCTGAAGTGTGCTTGAATATAATATTTTTAAGCAGTATATTTGGTAGAGTTCAATAGTGTTTGTGCTTTTAGCTGTGGATTCAGCTAGTTTTATAGACAATCTAACCTTATTTCATTCTTTATATACTTAAATTCATACTATACTTTGCATTTTATATCTATGCATTTTCATTCTTTTGTATTGTGATAATTGTCCTTGTTTTAAGACTTATAACAGATTGTTAAGTCGGTCAGGATTGCTGTGGTGGTATACAGCATCTCTCACACGTTTCTGTGATATCCCAGACTTTGTTAGTCTAGAAGCATCCTGTTCTAGTGCAGAACAGTCTCATCTGCCACGTATTATTAATATTTCATAGATCGTAACTCTGGAAATATCAGCTGAATTTCATAACTTTAACATGGACAATGTCACTAACACACACAGTGCGTACTGAGGTGTTCATAGACACAACAGTGAAAGAGATTCACACACAGAGAGAGAAAGCCAAGGAGAGAGGGGTTATATAGTAGGAGAACTTACCGGTGAGTGAATGAAATTTTAGTTCAAAAATGACAGGTCTACTTTGAACATTTCAGTAGCTTAGCAAAATGAGAGTACCACTATAAAATAAAAATAATTTTATGATTAATCCAAAAAAAAAAACCAGAGAAAAAAACCTTAAGCTGGGAGTGGTCATGAAATGAGCAATACTAGGCTTTTCTAGGCCTCCAAGAGGCTAGAACCATTCTAGCATGAACTTTTTTTCCCTACAAATTAAACCATATGATATTAAAGGACTGTTACAATAAAATAAGTGGTAGTGATCTAAGAAAAAGATTTAGATTTCATTTTATTTAGTGCTGTAGATGGTAGCACTGAATTCTGGATTAATCAAGATGCTTGATAGTTGAACAACTAAGTATGAAAAAAGAACAAAAGTATTAAATACTTCTCATGCCTTGAAGGGTATTATTGAACGTGGAAGAAGATCCTCTAATGAACAAGTAGGGAGACTTCTGTCTCTGAATTTGGGCTATACCTGTATCCTTATTTAAAAAAACGAAAGCAAACAAAAAAACCAAACCAGCCCACCCTGAAAGAATGCTTACTAGGAATCAACCCACAGAAGGGCTTATTCTTGAATCAGTGAATCAGGTTTTTTTAAATCTTTGGGCACGTTCAACAGCCTGGAGGACATCTGCAAGAAAGAAACCTTAGGGAAAATAAAATTACTTTTCTATAACTGTCTCTAAACTCTATATTTTGTGTGAGGTACAAGTTTGAAGTTACAATATCAAATGCTGAAATAATATTTGGCATTTAGTCTAAATTTTAACTGTGTGCAGTTAAATGTCTATGCAAGAATAGTAGACTCTTGCTAGCTTTCAGACATTTCATCTTTCTCTTATAGGGCACAAAAATGTTTGTGATGTACCTTCTTAGGATAGCTAGAGTGACTTCATATATTGAACACAGTAGAAAAAATGTGTTGAGAGATCTGGATAATTGAACTTAAAAACATAATCTCAGGAAAAAAGTCACAAACCTCCTTCTGGACCTAATGCAGATTGAGCAGTTATATTCTAGCCTAATAAGAAACATTCTATTTTGATGGAAAACCAAAACCTCGGTCCAGTTCAGAAACACTGTGGTAGGTAGCACTGTACCCCTACAGAAGGTGGGATGACAGTTTCTGCTCTACGTTAGGATTACAGTGACCACTGTAAATACAACGGGGATTTATTTTGTACAATGCTTCAGTTTACACATAAACACTAATGGCATACTGCTGATACTGCATTTGTGTGGTTATATTAAGAATCCAATGATTTCTTCCTTGTAACTCAGCTACCATATTATAAAAATCCAATTAAAATCCATTTAAAACTCGGATCACATATGTAATACTTTTATTTAATTTCATGGTAGTGTTCGTATTTATAAGAAAAAGCCACAATGCAATTATGCCTTACTTGTGTGTTCCGGAGAGGATCTCTTAACTACTTTGTAACTCTGTAATTCTCTATTTGGAAAAGCTTAGAAGCTCGGCAAAGCTTCACTCAACACCAATGTTTTCCCCATAATTTACATACAACATTGTTCCTAACTTTCTATTTTCGACTGTGCAGTACTCTCATCTGTAGATGTGGAATTGCCATATTGTAACTTAGGAAACAACTTGCATGCACACTATTGCTGGTGCCAGCATAAGCCAAGAGTCCAGAGCAATTGCAGAGACCCGGACGTCTCATCTCTACAGGTGCCTTGTCACACCTGCCTTGCACCCATCATCTGGCAACAACTGTTCAGGTGCCAATGCACCTGACACAAACCTGTTTAGCAGTCAGCTTCCCATGATATCCCATGCTCTGTCTTCCTCAAGGAGAATTACATTCATGTCGGTAACAGGAAAAGATCACTGTCCTGCCCTGTAAATTGCTTGGCTGGAGGATGGACACAACAGAACAGGACTGGGCATGCCAGAAGTGCTTGCTGAGCAGCCAAAGCTTGAGAACACCTTTGCAGGGGAGTTCTGGAAAGACAACGAAATCCTATTCCCAAACACTGGGAAATTACTTTTCAAGCAGTAAAGATTACTATCACCATGTTAAGAAATAACACATGATCGTAGAAATTGTTGCCTCACAATTCTAATAATTTTGTGGGTACAATCAAAGTTTGACTTAACAGGATTAATGTTTGGACACAGATTTCCCTAGGGATTTCAGCACAAATTAATTCTGTAGATGTATTTTCAGCCAGAGTTTAACCATTGGCTGCTGCTATGCAATTCCCATCCTGCTGAAGAAACATGAGAGCATGACCTACCACAAATACCTATTTTTCTTCCAAATCTAATCTACATCTTTTTTTACTTATGCCAATATTTTATATCCCAGTCTCCCTTTTAAACCAAAACTTTGGCTTATGAAGTATTTTTATTCCTCTCAATAGCTTTACTTAGATCATCACATCTTTACTACAATGTGAAAGAAAGGTTAGTGCATTGGCAGCAAGTGCATTGAGAACCCTGGAGAAGAACTACTGCTGATCAGCTGTGGGAAGGCACTGAAATAGCATCAGTGACCTGCTATGAGAAGAAAGACGTGGCCACTCCTGTGGCAGATGAAAAAATCTCTAATAGTTTAATTTTTTACGTAAGTGAAAGGCATTGATTGTCTCTCTCTCCTTGTGACACTGAAATTTTGCCTGTCACAATGAATGTTCATAGGAAAGAGCAATCTTTATCGAAAAAGGTACTCACTTGCTCTATTCTCGTGCTAAAGGAGATCTTACAATGTTTGACGTGCCAGTCACAATTTACAGGACTCCTGGCATCATCATCCAAGAAATTATACATTTGTGTTGGTCTTTTTTAGAAATCAGGTTTTCAAAGTGTGACCCCTTGTTTCTAACCATAGACTATCTGACGAGAAGTGAATACAGGTGTCAGCTGGTGGGGTAAAAATTTTTAATGTCAAGAACATGAGAATCCCTGAAAGCTCCATAGCCTGTACTCCTGGCTGTCTAATATGAATGGGCAGCTTAAGTAATTTAGGAAGAAAGTTCTTTCCTGACTGCAGAGAACTTTGACTACCAAGTTATGTATAATATTTATTCATTTTTCACTTCAAGGTGGGCAATGCTATTTCCTTGCACATTTTACAAACTTAAAGTGGAACATGTTATTAAGTATTTGAAGTGTTAGTGAAGTGTTTAGACTGCTTAAAAAAAAAAAAAGAGTCAAAGACTGGTACTTGAAGCTCTACAAGATCCCTTTAAGATAGTTGTAGGACATTGGACATGGGAAAATATTCTTCTCTACTTACTTTCCTAAATATCTCTTCTATGAGCCATCCTTTTATAATAAATGTGTGTGCTGATAAATCTTAAAAAAGAACTACAGAAATATTAATTATGTTGTGATTGTTTATCATTTTTCCCATAATAACATCTTTTGTGTATTCTGTTCATTTTGGGGAAGGTCTTATGATCTAATCTCCAACCTATTTAAAAGAAAATGCTTTGTGTGCCATTTTGTACTCATGGTCATTTGGAGTTCTATTTCAGTTTCATTAATATTGATGGAACTTGTCTCTGCACTCATTCTCAGCAGATTCTTTGAAATTAATCTTCAGCATTTACTGTGATTTGTTTTGTTTTCTGCTTTATCCCTGAGTCCAGTTCTTCTCTAGTTAATTTTGTTTTATTTTTATCCACTTGCTATGACAGTTCTACTACTTGTGCCATTGTGGTGTGTCAGTCCCTTTATGGGATCCCTGTTTCGTCTCTGTCTTTCACTGTGATTTTCCATCATTATGGGCCTCTTGAATAAAAATGTAGCCCTTGTTTCTGACAAAGTCCACGTTCCTTTTCTTTCTGTGTGATTTTCCATCATTACAGTTCTTAAATTTCTTGAATAATGATATATACTATGAACAAATGCATGAAGCAGTAATGGCTTCATCAGTGTTTTCTAAAATACATCTGCAGCTTTTAGAGCATACAGTGCTACAGCAGTCTGTGCCATGTTTGTAAAAGCATGATTTTTTAAAGTGTATTTTGTAGCCTATTGATAACTATGCTGCTCTGCATTAATAATTCGCCTTCTTTCAAACATTACCTACTTCTCAGGATAGTGGTTCCAAAAAGATATTGAAGTTGAGGAATAAGTATTAGCACTGCACATCTTTGTATAAAATGGTAAAAACATAAACACTTTGTGATGCTTACAGCAATACCACTATGTTATGGAACCAACAGGATTCTTATTAGGCCTTTAACATGAAGGATGTATGAATAAATTTCAGAATTCTTATTAAAACAAGTCAACATTTTAATTTGAAGCAGCATATCACAATAAACAAGTAATCAGAATAAATGTTTTAAAAATACATCTGTGAGAATGTCATAAATTAAAAGTTGTACTTCAGTACTAATTAGTTACATTACATATCAAATACACGATGAAAACCAGAAGTGTGAAAATATTTAAAGTTAAAATCTCAATGAATAACATTAGTTCACTGATTTCAACACTGGAAATCTTTAATATGCCATAATATAAGTTGTGGTAAAAATAGGGATCAAAATATTATAAAATATTTCCTACCTCATTTGACAGTGGTGGCACAGTAACTTAGTCCACAAAGTGATTTAGTGGCTTCAAAGGGGGAAAAAATGTTAATTATAAAACATTAACCAAGTTTGTCAGTGACTTCAGCATTACTTTTTTCTTTCTTTAACATACTCTGTAAAATTATATCCATTAGTGTTTTATTTTGGATGACAGATGGAGAGCTTAAAGGTCTTAAAGTTCTGGAGAGGCTTGCAAAAGCAAGTCATTGTTTCCAAAAACATTTATAATGGTATTTACAATTGGCTACAGTCTCTCCTACCAAAATAAAGGGGTCTTGTGGTATTAATTAGAGAAAAGCCAGTTCCTATGTGTCCTCTTTCCTTCCATTTGAATTACCAGTATCCAAATTCCTTGCAGTTCTCTAAGGAAGCAAAATGTGAAATGACCCAGTTAGTGGCTTCAGCTCACTGCCCAGGGGCTGGAGACATTGTCCCCTTCCCACCAGGGCAGCTGGTGGCCTGACACAGGTAAGCCACCCACAGAACTCCAAACAGGCACACAGGGTGATAGCAAGACCAGTGGAAACAGCTTCCCCATAATACCTCAGCAAAAAGAGCAAAGCAGGTTTGGCAGTGGTAACCAGGATTACCTGGAAATCATTAATTGCCAGAAAAGCCAGTAGTAACAAAACAGGTGTGGGGTTGGGCCAGGTAGCCAAGTGAAAATAGATTGAAGATTGGATCAAATGATCCTCACAAAAGGTCACAGAACTACAGGCTGGCACAGCTACAACCTCACACCTGAGTGTAAACATAGCTCTCAAGCACAGACAACAAGCCCCCAGTGAGACCCTCTCTCACAGGTCTATTCACAGCACCTGATCCCAAGTGACAGTCCTGCCCCAAGCACAGGCAGCCAAGCTCCTGGGCAGGTGGAAAAAGGTTGTCATGCTTTTATGCTTCACTCAGGGTCCTGAATCAAGCAGCTTTCAGTAATTGCTTACCTTGGTGCTTCTTACTGCATTCCCTTGCAACGTGAGCTTGGTGCCTCAGTGACAGCTATTTCACTGCACTGCTGGTTCAGTGAAAAGCCTTGGGAAGCTCACTAAGTTACGGTATGTATATGCCAAATGATGATCTCACTTCAATTTTCTTCCGTCACAGTGTTTTGTAGATTGGGATGCATAGGTAGGTGGCCAAGTTTGAATAGCTGTGTTACGTTAGTTCAGTAATGGTGAAGTGTCATTATTCTTGGCAAACGTTAACCTGTAACTGGTGTATGGCCTGACAAATGCATCTGAAACATTTACAGATGCTGGAAAAGAAATCTACAGTCACTTACAGGGCTGTGTCCAACCACTCTAATGAGATGAGATTGTTTTGCAGCACAAAGTGAGAAAAGACTTAATAGAATCAGTCACAGTTTTAGTGGTACCTCTGCTTCAGTAACCAATTTATGTCAATTTATACCCAATTTTCTTAAGTAGATGGTTGAGAACAATATTACTATTTTCTTTACCTCCAGGTAAAAGGTATTTCTCTTTTCATTTTATCTGGGATAAGTTATGAAGTAATTTCTCAAATACAAGTTTCAATCCATCATTAAATAATAACTTGAATGATTGCTTCTCTTTTCTTAACCCTTAGATTGGAAACATACTTGCACTTTCTGAATTTGCACATTCCAGTCCTCATCATTCTTTGTTTCAGGGTAGTATTAGCAAAAGTATTATGTGACTACTGTCCCTACCAACCTCAATACCTATTACAGAAAACAAAAGTTATAAAATGTTTCAATGTATCCAAGTTGTTTTCCCTAATTTAGCAGACTCATGATGACATTCTTAATTCTGCTATGCAAAGAGCCAAACTACATCTTGTTTTCAAAGCAAAAGAATAATCAAAATACACATAAAATAAAAAAAATCACAGTATAAGAAATAAGTTTTAAAATGAAGAAAATATACTTTAGAACAAAAATAAGAGCTCACATGTTCATTGCTTAACTGAATAAAAATGCAGATGACTTAAAGCTAACCATTTTCATAGCTATAATCTGTGATACTTTTCATGTTGGCTAATGTTTTCTGCATGATCCCATGGGCTACTTTTAAAGGCATTCAACAATCAGGGGGAATTTAAAGTCCCTGAAAGTCCATCCACCATAAGCCTCAATACACTTCCCAACTCGGACTTCCTTGTAGGAAACCAGTAATCATACTCTGCCTATATCTTCTGCATATTTTTGAGTTATTCATGTGTGGCAACACACAAAATATCCCATCAGTTCACTTTCAATCTCATGGGTCATGTATTCAAGGGAATTAGCAACAGCAACATTTGCAAATTCACCTATCTGCAAAGCAGGGTAAGAACTCCTATTCATTCAGGCCAAAGGCAATCTCAAGTCTCTCCTGTTATTTCTTCTGTAATTTCTGGGGGGATTTTGTTCAGTGCTTGGTACATCACTGGATTTCAATGAGACTGAAATACCATTTGCCTCAGGAGTCCTTTGAGCTTAAGATTCCCACTTCTCTGGAGAGGTGTACTGTGAAGAACAAAATGCCTAAGAACAGCATTCAGTCAGGAAAGAGATGATGGTCACCAGTGCCAGTTTTCCCTTCCATGCTGTGATAACATAAGGGGGTAAATGACCTCCACAGCATTGAAGCTAAAATTATGGCTGGTGTCAGATTAACAGCTGTACTAGCAACAAAAATATTTTTATTAGGCAGACTTAATAAAAAGAACACATTGTTTGTGTAGACCATATACACATATACCATCCCAGCCACTTCCCAGTCTATACCTGAAAGTATGAACAGCAGAGTAATCATGACACACCATCCACTTCCCAAAGCTAGGAGAGGAATAGGGCAACTAAAAATATGATTGGCTTCTTATCTTGCCTTGTTTACACTTAGCACCTGCTTGAATGCCTTCTGCCCAGCTGAGGAACATCAAGCTGTTTTAGAAACACCCAAGCAAGGGCTTCTGGGAAACAAACAAAGCTCAAGGGATCTTCTTTAGTCTAGAAAAGAAAATCTAGGAAGCTTCTCTAGTGTTTCAGGAAATGACAAAATCAGTGAAAGCCATTAATTGCACAAATGATGTTGTGTGCATGAACTTAGTTTTTCAGAAAATTTCCACAGATTCCTTTAAAAATAATCCAAAGGTACCAGCAGTCTGTGAATCACAAACACAGCCTGGGAGATGCTATGTCCAAGAGTATGCCACAAACAAATGCAATCATTATATTTACACAATACATATTTTCTGGTTGGACCTTTCTCTTACTTCAGAGGTCAATTTCATATCAATACTACCTAGTACACAACATAGTATTATATGCAATGCACTGAGTTTATAAAATAATTTCCAAAATAGTTTTACTTCTTTTACTTTCTCTACTTAAGGTCAAATAAATATATATGCAGTCCATGTTCAACTATCACAGAACTCAAAAATCCCCCAAAGCTGTGACTTCAACTTGAAAATAATAAGAACATGTAGCATTTTGAAGGAGGGAAGAAAGGTAAACCAATTACTTAATTTTTGAATTTTATCATCTCTAAGGAGAGCTGATAAGTCCTCTTTAAAAATTTTTGCCTGCAATAAATTTGTAAACATGCCTGGCTGCAGCTACAAGTGGGATGCAGAAGCTGCAGGATACCAAAGCCACTCCCATAACATTGAAGTGAGGATGTACATCAAACCAGGAGATTTATAGTAATCCCCTGCTATTAGACACACTTTTCTTGAAAGTGTGAGTTCCCCTATTAGCTGCTCAGCAGGGGACTCCATTTACTCTGCAAGTGGTCTGAGGCATGCAAAATGTTTAAATTTTGAGAGAACCACAAACAGCAATATCTCCAGAGTACAAAACATGACCTATTTTTTTTAATTGCTCACAAAACAAGACACGTCCAAAGTGACATGGATACAAATAGCTTAAGTTGAACTTGCCTAGAGCCAGCCCTGTAGTTCACACGGCGTGAGGATTTGGTTGTGAAGCCTCATCAACAGTCCATCAGGTGAAAGACTGATGCCTCAGTATCTCAGAGACCAGTCTTTCTGGCAAGATGAAATTTTAACAACAAGCCTCCCTCAGATTTTGATCAGCCTTCCCATACATGACAAAGAGCTCACGAGTAAAACGCATTTTGTCAGCAACTTCACTACTGCAGTTTTAAATTTCTGTAATTCCTGAAAACATCATGAGTTAAGCACTTTGGAAATACTTGATATTTTAATGTTTTGAGGTTTTTCCCCCTTTTTCAGTATGTACCTTTTAGCATTATTGGCTGAAGAAATACCAGCCTACTTAGTTTTGAAGTTTGAAATTGCAATAGACTGTGAGCTATGGTAGGTACAGATTAGAAATTCACCCACGGAAACTAATAGAAAAAAAAACCCCTCCTGATTTAAAAAGCCCTAAATACTGTTTCTCGTAGATACTAACTAAAATGTGTTTGTGCTCAAGAACTCTCAGATACTATCTGAGATTTTACCTGAGATTAAGGATGGTAATCTACCCTCTGAAAACCCTAAATCACAAAAATGTGTCAAATTCCTGCTTATTAAAATATCCTTTTAAAATCTTTAATAAATTATCTCTGTGGTGGGGTGAATGAACACTAAAAAAGTAGTTCTGTAATTGATTCTGAAGTTAGATTTCAGTCATTAGATAATAATTTGGTTATAAGGCTCTTATTCATTATTTACATTTTGGTTTTGTAACATTTAGCTTCAACTCTTCTGAAAGAGATTAAATGGAGATTATTTTTAATGTTGATTCCAACAACTGCAAAATAATCCTTGAGATTTAGTAATACCAATCCACAATTAAACAATTTGCAAATGCGGGCTAGATATAATTAGTAAGGCTTGCTGAATGAGCTCTTTTCTTCACATTTTTAAGATTCATGCCTACATTGATCTGAAGACAGAATAACTTTAGTTTCATTGCCTATTTTACATAGCACACTGCTGAAAGCATATTCATATTGCAACCACTTCCCAGCACTAATAGAGAACTGCATTTGGAAGTATTTTCTTGAAACTGGTGGATCAAATGTGAAACTGCTTAGAAATGCAGGTTATGAATCTTTTCCACTGCACACAGCTCTGTGGCTACACACTGCTTCCAACCATTAGAAACAACAAGAAGAAATATTGACATTGGTAAGATTTACAGGTATACCTCATCTTCTGATGGTGTTAAGTCTGGACAGTTGCAGCATTGCAATGGCATGTTAAATGGCAACTTGCATATTCACATGTTAATGTATTCACATCAAATAGTTAATTAGTTTGCATTTTGCTTCTCTTGTTATTTTTTTTTAAATCAATGCTTTTGGCTTTCCCCTCCCTCCCCCCCCCTTTTGTCTTATCCCAAAATAGAAATTAAAGTTACAATTTTTTTCTGGTTTGGAATTTAAAAGGTATATATGCAAATGTGGTATAGATGTATGATGCCAGACTTAGGTACGTCTTTTCTCCTTTTAACTTAGTAAAATAAATACTTGTATGCAAACATCAGATTCCACCCTAGAGCTAATATATACAGCTGATACATAATTACTATGGGATTAGATGCGATCCTAATCTAGTAGTCATTAGGGTATAAATGAGGTGGGATTTTTAAATGAACCCTTCAGTGTAGACCAGTACAGTATCTCTTAACATTAGCTGATGTCCTGTCATTGGACAGACTCCAAATACAGCAGTACTTAGTTCCTTAGAGTAAAACTTCTTTTGGGAGAATACTCTGAGCAAAGTTTCAACATTTGAGAATAGTATGAAACTCTACAGGAATTTAACTACAGTAAAAGGTTCTGAGGCCCTGAGTGATTTCAGTGTGAGTGTTGCTCTTCAAGACAGTTATACTCAACTAGATTCCCTGAATGATATTATTCATATATTACTATATTAAGAAATTTGGCTAACATTCCCAAATTGTTCTCTGCTGAGAAGTCAATGTTAACAAAATCCAGAGTTCTGCAGAGTCATACACAGCATGCACATTTAAAACACAAAGCAATAGGAATCCCAACTCCCTGTGCTGCTGAAGGAGCATCCTTTTGAAACATGAATTTAGAGGAAGAGTTCTGGCACAAGTAGAGACAACAGTTTAATATATTCCTAAACAATAGTTGACTTGGCTTTGTATAACTATTTTCCTCCTGCTCAGATATTGGTATGCCCCTATTGCTATTCTCCTAACCATGTGGAACGCATACTCTTCTGCCACATGTTAGATTTCAAACTTTTTATTATTTAAATACCATGACACTGTATGTTATTAATCAAAATCTCAGTATTTTGGACCTGTTTGTTAAACAATTTTCTAGCATCAAAACCTTACAAAATCACAATCTGAGACACTCAGCTGCCTTGAAGCTCTCTTCAGAGAACACTTCAAAGAGGAAGCTTTTTGTAGAGGTCACTTAACTATATTCAATGCTATAAATGCAGAGAAACATTTTTTGTTTTAAATATTGGAGAAAAAAATGTTATGTAATTGTTTTAAATGGTTGGACTATTTAAAAAGTCATGTTAAAATAGTTAAGTTCCATGATGACTCTTGTCTTACAACTTTTGACATGCATAAGCTATAAAGCATGCCTATTATTAATTTCAGGAATAGTTTAAGATACCTACACTGAATTAAACTGTCACAGTTGATGTAATTATTACACAAGATTACAGACCATGCTCAAAAGTTCAAATAGTGCCCATTTCAAAAGTCCTCTCAGTAGTTATGAGTCCAAGAGCAACCTACCATGACTGGTCACACTCCTGGAGCAAGGTATGAAAGCTCTTTTGTTTAAAGCTTACCTTCTCGGTCCTATTACTGCAGAGTGGTGTGAATGCAAGAGATTTTAGCTGTTATTAAATTGAATGCATCTCATTAACACTTTTTACATGCACATACAACCAATACGAAGCATGAAAGAGGAGCATGTAGTACATCGCTTGATTTCAGAACTTCAGATTGTTGCCTGTATGAAATGACCTCAGGTTGAATAACCTCACTGCAACAAAGAAATTCTAATGGACAGTGTGTGGATGAACATTCTTAACACTATCAATCAAATTTCAGGCATCTCTAGTACCACTTTTATCCTTTTATATCAAATGATGTGTGATCAAAGTGTATTAGTTAAACCCAACACAGCTCTATTGCTAAACCAGAAAACCCAGCAGACAGACTAATGCTGGACTTGCTATATTCTTAAAACTGAAATTAATATTCTTAAAAGTGGAAATACATCCATGTGTGTACGCTTTGAAATACACTGAAATATGAGGGAAAATAATTTACTTACAGAAATACTTTCAGCAACACATTGGGAAAAAAAATCTGAATTTCTCAAGAAAAAGTCACTAACTATTCTGAATTTTAAATAGAGCAACAGGATTTATTATGCTGCTTTAAACACTGCTGTCTTTAGGTTCACTGAAATGTTTTACAACTTCACAAACTAAGCAGCAGATTTGATGTTGTGGCAGCAGTCTCATTGAGGCCTTATGACCAGATAATCATTCATTTTACAATGTCATTTACGCTTGTACAAATGCAGAATATCCTCTCTGGAATTAATTTAAACTACTCTTATGCATCTAGATTTACATAAAAGAGTATGGAAATTAAAGTACACTGTTTAGCAACAATTCTTACTTTTAAAGATTTTTAAATATTCCTTTTAGCTAATACAAAGAAAACATGGGCACATACATGCATACATATGGATGTACACAGTTGCACACCTTCTCTAGAAAAGTAGCATGCTATATGGACTGGCTAGTTGCTGCTTATTTTGATCCAGGTAATCAACACAGAAATAACATACAGTAACATTTTCTTCTCCTCTGAGAAATTTTATATAACATTCAAGTATTTCATGGACACTTCTCTTATTCTGCATTAAATGCTTAAAAAAAAATCAAACTACTTATGCTAAAACATGGTCCTACCTGATTATAAAATTTTAAAATCTGATTATAAAATAAGCCTTGGAAAAATAAACAGTTTTGTCTCTGTTTCCAGAAACAATATTAGCAGACAAATTATTAAATATAATAATCTGGACATGTTTGCCACATTCAAATGTGGAGGGCCTAGAAAAGTGATTATTTATGAGTCATGCAAATTACTTGAATCCAAAATAAAATTGCCAGTGTTGCTGGGGCAGCATGAATGTTTAAAGTGGATTCCTTTTCTTTCACTTTTTCCAACGGTTTCTACTTTTGTTTGATAGAGATAAACCACTCTCATCTACACAATTTACCTTAAGAATTTAGTAAAATATGTGCTAGAGATTAGGAGAAAAATACTGGCCTCCTAAAGGATTTGCATGTCCTTTCTCCCTCCTTCTCCCTTTCATTTTTTTTGTTCTTATTATATGTCTGGCTCCAAGGTCTGTCTCGGTGCTTGGTACACTATCGCTATGTTAAAGGAGGATCTCTACAGTTCAGTCTGAGATAGTTTTTCGGGGGTGGGTCACATTCTGCTGACAGGTATCATGTGCCTTGTCTCCTGGCAATTGATCAGTTTGGAATCTCTTCCTAACCAATATTTGCTCTTTGGGTATGGATGAAAAACCACAACGTATTCTGTAAAGCTCAAATTGGCCTTATCAAACAAAACATCTGCTAGATATGTGAGTGACTTGTGACAGCAGGAGACATCAGCACTGGCCTCCCCAACAGAAGACAGTGCTATTAATGGAAGCTATTATGGAAGAATTCTGGCAAGAATTTTTTTTTCCAAATAGCTAAAAAAATTTAAAGAAAAAATATGTTGTTATGGTAACAGCTATTTGAAAAATACTGTAACAAAAGGCAATCTGATATCAAACTACCAAGCTGTTAGTTTGACTATTTGCTTTTCTTTTTAAGCAGTTTATTTACAGAAATCTCCTCCTTCTTCCTTACGCAGTTACAAGTGTAAGTGTGCATGCTCAGGTAAGACACCATCTGCAAATAATTAGTGTTTGTAAAAGTTCAGTGTTGGAGCTGCAAAATTGCAGATACTGCAGATTTTTGCACACCACTAGAACATCCAGCATTATGCGAACTGAGTCCTTCCCTCACAAGGCAATAAACCACATTTTGTCACATCTCCAGTATGCACTTTTGGTACAAAGAGGTGTTCCTGTGCTACTGTTGTTTCAGGGAATGTGGCTAGTCAATATGTGGGTACCACAGCTACTCTCTAGAAAAATACAGAAACCAGCACCCTTCCAACTGCTGGGAAGAGCATGTTTCAAAACAGTCTTTGGAGTTAAAGCAGCGTGCAACATATCTTTTCAAAGCCTGCAATTGTATTTTGCACTTTACACCTTTTTAGAAAATTTTCTCTGAACAAGCACAAGTTTCTACATGCATTAACTTCAATATCTTACTTTGAAAAGGAGTGTGTAATCCTCACTCAGATAAAGCTTCTTTTGAAGTTAGTGCATAACAACTTGGGTACTGACTGAAAGATCTGGCTACTTGATTTTACATACTGATGTATGTACAGTGATAATAGGAAGAGCTGGAGGACACTGCCAGCTCTTCCTCTTAGAGCTGTGCTTTCAGCCATGATGTTTACAAAGAAACAAACAGCACACATTTTCTCAGGTAAACTAACCTTGGGGCTTTGCTAGATTTCCTCCAAAATACATAATGGAGGATCAAGTTACACTGTGTTAGGTACTGCATGGGAATTGTGAACATCCTATTTCTTAATACGGAGGTGAGATTTTAGAAATGTGGAACTTGCATTTTGTTTCAGTGCTTTCAATCCCTCTGAGGTGTATAATGGCCTGCCCTTACAGAGAATCCCATGTCAATTAAAATAACTAATACGGTTTATCTAAAAAGATTACGAATGGAGGGGTGTGGCAATACAGATTTTGGCTTCTAGTTGTTTTGCTGTAACTGGGAATTTTGCAGTCATCTTGTTTTCTAAATAGACAAATATTTTTATTGTCAATATCAAAATTTACTTATGTTCATGTGCAGTAAAAGCCATGAGAAATATTAGATAACAAAAATCTACTATAGCTTATTTTGCATCATTTTGTAAAAGAAAAAGTGATTATCTGTTCTCAGTGACGATCCAAATTCAGCAATAATGTGCTCTGTAGGTCCTACTGACACTCATCTGCATATATGGGAATGCATTTGGAAACTGAGGGCAAGTGGCGGTACTTTCTAACCTCCCTCCCAAAATCTCTTGAGTATTTCAGACATTCCACTCAAAATGATTTTTTAATGTGGGACCTACTTACCACATTTGTTTTGCATTACAAAATGCTGTATAGGTTGTTTACATATGGAATAGTCAGTGGAGAGAGATTTCTGTAACTGTTCAGAAAGAAAGATTGTGCTGTTACTGTAACAAGGACAGTCATGGACAGACACAGGTAACAGCTGTTTAGAAAACGTTAGCAGCATTATTGCGGATAATGGACATTCTTTTCTTAGCATTGCCCTTCCCCAAGTTTCATTTTCCACTGGAAAATCTACTGCCCACCTAGATTGCTTAAGACAGCTGTAGTCTTCTCATTTACATTAAGGTAGCAAAAAGGTGACTGCTGAGTTGTCCAAGGTGAAGTTCATCTGTACAAAGGTCTGAAACTATGAGGGAATACCTAAAATGTCAGATATGTCCAGTACCTAGTGCTGTGACAAATTATCACCTCTTCCGGGTCACAAAAGTCAAAATAATTTCCAGCTCTATTTTTCTAAAAGCCATTTTCATTTAATCTGTCCTTTACAAATGGTAAATTTAATGAGAACTTCAGGAATAATTCAAACTAAAATTAAGAAAAAATACCTTGATCTATACGTATTCAATTCAAATATATTTTAGTAAGCAACAGCCTGGCCACTATTAAAATAGTTCTCAAGTACTATTGAAATAATAAGTATGCTCGCAAAGGAAACCTGCTTTCTTTTAAAGTGACTGCATGCATTATTCCAGCTTCTTCTGATAATAGCACATTTAATACCAAGGCTAAGATGCAATCAATCTTTTTTTGTTGGAAGAAGGTGTTATATTGTACCCGTATGCTTATACTCACCTAGGAGTTTCAATCCACTAAATTAATCCAGCCTGAAGTTCAGGAGGACTGCTGCTTGCTTGGCCTCTGCTGTGTTCTTCTTGCCAGCTTTGTGGAGCAGTGGGGACCAAAGGAGGTGAGACTGGGACCAGGGGAAAGGAAGGGGTCTGTCTCTAAAGAGACACTGAATTAGACTGGAGTGAGTAGTTGACGTCCTCTGTAATTATACACACATTGAACCCTTTATAGTTGTTGACTTGAGTTACTTCGAATTGCATTGGTGTGGCCCTCCATACTGATTAAAAGCAGCATCTATTTACCTTAACAATAAATGGGCAGATTAGTAAAAATTCACTTGATCGCAATAAGAAGACAGATAATTAAAGGGCAATGCAAGCCAGATGGAATGTAAGGGCCTGAAGCAGCGTATTAGGAAGCATGGACTGCCTTTGTGTATGTGTAGTTAAGGATTGCAGAAATCCCTTCAAGTAGACAGTTTTTGTAGCAATACTTAAAGTAGAGGAAGGCCAGAACATGTCCTGAGGAGGTTGGCCCAGCAACTCCGCTGGGCAAAGTGACAAATACAACACTCTGGAAAAGGAAAAAAGACTTTAAAAGCACAATATGACTAAATGGACAATCTCTACAATACCTTTGAAAGAGGCCTCCAGATCTTTTATTCTTCTTTGAGGTCTTCTGCATGACAAAGAGCAAGTTTAAGGTAAGCAGGGACACAGGACACACAGCTGATTCTATGGGTTAAGCTCTCGATAGCATAGGGTCTACAGGAAAGGAAAGAACTGGGTTTAGTGTGTGACAGACTCAACAGAAATGTTTTTCTCTCAACAAAAATGCTCTTCTCATTGTGAGATCTCCTATAGGGAAGGGGGAGGACAGCTCTTATTCCTATTGCAACTATCATTTGGCTTTACGTGGTACACATTGTTTTACTAATCCCTTTCTATCAAGAAAGCAGGCACCTGGTAAGTAAATAAGTGAATAATATAAACCCATATGGACAACTTGGAAAATCAGGAATGGTTGTATCCATCTTTTGGAACAAAAGGGTCATATCTCTTGATACAACTTGACACCAATCCCTTGTTTCTTTTCTTTGTACCGCTATTGATGTGCTGTGTGCTTACCTCCTTGCAGAACATTATGTGATAAAACAGTGACTTTTGACAAGCAATTTCCAGGGACCAGATTGTTGCTGAAACACAAATAATAATTGGAATCTTAAATTAATAACATTCTCTCTTGTGTGATATTCCAAAATAAATTTCCAGCTGAACCAAGACTTAAAGATGTTTTGGCTTTTTTACTAACACTGTCACCAGTTACACTGATCCCATTAAAGGCACATTTTAAAGAATGGTTTAGTTAGTTCACATGTGTGGGGTTTTGTTTCTCAGCAGTTTTAACTTGGAGCATGTCAGAACTGTTTAACACCAAGAGAAAGATTCATTCAGTCACCTTGAAGGTACAGAAAAGACTAATTTTGGAGTGCTAAGTACCAAGGTGAATAAGGTTAGCAAAAGGATAAGGAAAATGCAGGAAACAGAGGGTATCCATCAAATGAATGACAAATTATGCTCCTGTTCCTTCTGAACTGAATCTCTGTATCCCTAAAAGATTGGTGGCAAGCGCAAAGTCACCAGCCTCTCCCAGCCCTTCTCTTTGGGGTTGCTAGGAGTTAGGAGGAATTTTCCAGGTGTGAGAGGTTCCCTGGGTCTTCTGAAAGGAGGCAAATAAAGACAGACCGAAGGCCTACAGGGTAGCAGCTTTGGCTTTCATTGAAACTGGTATTTTGTACTTTCTTAGCTGTAGAATAGTTAGAACAATCATCCATAGTGGAGAAGACTGCACCTACCCTGCTCCTCCATCAGCTGGCACATTCCAGCCTGCTTTCCACACATAGCTGTCTTGGAAATTCCAGGGCTTGTGGTTCTGTGTCCACACTGTCATTAATAGGCTACAAAAGCTAACCACACACTTTGTTGAACACATGTGTAAGCCACTGCTTTCCTCCTTGTGTTGCATATGCACAGCAGATTCGTATCTGGTTTAGGAAGCAGTTAGGGATCTCTTTGTTTCCTTATTTCAGGTACAAGGTGAATTAATCGATTTGGAAACCAACAAACCCACCCCTCCCTTCCTCTCCCACAAGCTCAAATTCTTCCAGCCTACATCTCTTGACAATAGATAAAGCTTGGATGCCCTACCAGATGAAGAATTGAGCCTGTTTCTTTGCATGCAAGTTTTTCTAAATAAATTGCTTTTGTTGTTTAAAGCTGTGATGAATGGAGACACAGGGCCAGGTTGGTGCCGGAACAGTACAATGGATGTAAGAAGGTTTTTTTTCTTTACCATATAAATCATTCACATTGTTTAAGGTACATTGATCAATCTAATGGCTTGTAATAGGCTCCTAATTGCCACTAGGAAAGTATTGCAAGCTTGCATTTGAACGTGAAATGGTTCATGATCTGAGCTGAAATTCACCTTAAGCCTGAGTTCCAGTAATTACAGAACACAGAAAGAGCATAATGAACAGTTCCTCTTCTTTCCTTGCCCTAATCCCAGGACAGGGTAAGCGGGGAGAAGGAAACATAGGAATGGGAGGTCTGGCATATTTTCCTCTTCCAAACCAGCAATTCATTAAATGGCAAAAGCTGCTGGAGGATTTATTGGTCATTGTGGACCAAAGAGAACTTTGTAATGTCAATCATCCTGCCTCTTACATTGCCACATATCTCTATCTGTAGATAGACAGCTTGCTTAATCACAATCAACATTCTGAGTCATGCCTGGCTAAAAACACGGTATAAAAAGCTAGGAGGGTACCAGAAGCGGGATGCCAGGAGTGATGTGGGGACAGGACTCCTCCGTGGTGGGGCTGCTCCTGTGACGCACCCGCCCGTTCCCCTGCCCGCCCGCCCGGTGCTGCCGCTTCCCCGCGCCCCGACCGGCGCCGCCAGCGGAGCGTCGGGCCGGAGGAGCCGGGCGGGCCGGAGGAGC